>OZ023226.1:10887848-11141663 GCA_964006125.1 Cryptus viduatorius
CACGCGATTTATTGTTGTTTATATTTCGCGATTGTAAGTACAGTAATTTATGACATTGTCAGCTTTGAATTATGTCGTTGTTTATTCGTTATTCATTATTTCTAAACGCTGACATGTTGGATAAGATACATTTCTACATTTCTATCCCATTCAAAATTTATTGAATAATCGTATTAATATGCTCATTTTGTGTGTCCAATATGTAATGGTTGATTTATTCAACAATCCTTCGCAGCAACGCATGAACCATCGCTGTTTAAAACAAATCCCTGTTCGCACTGGCAACCCATAATGCAATTCTGTAACGTAATGGAAATGATCATTGTATATCCTGAAGCCGTGTTACACTTGCAAAACTGTGTGTTTCTAAAGCTATGTCTTACACTGATAACTACTTACTAACGTACAGGCCATCTGCATGTTTTCATTCTCGCATGTTGGAGGACAAGCACTGCCGCATGAGGTGAAAGTTTGGTTCGGACCGCATGTCGGTTGAGCTTCGCCTGTGGCGTTATTAAGACAAAAATTATACAGCCGCGCAGGTGCTGTTGAAATGTTGCAAACCTAATAATTGTTGTTAAAAAAACTTGCCTGAGTGCACTATGGCCGCTGCCACAATGAGGACGATGTAAGCAGAATAGTTCATTGTTGTATACGTAGTTCTCAACAAGGACTGCGTTAAAGCAGCTTTGCATATACCATTTCACAGTTCAGACATCGTCTAATCGCTAAGCGATAACGATAGTTCGAATTATTCATAGCTAATAAAACAGTCGTGCGCCATAGGCAGTTTCGTGTAGCCTTCGCAATGTGTCGCGGAACTGCATCCATCTACATGATAAGACAAAGTTTTGATAACATTGAGTCGCACTTGCAAAATCGATAAAAAGTGAAATATTCTCATCCAATGGGTATGGAAAATGATGTGTTTTCTTACGTTTTCGATCGATTGACATTAAATTAAAAGTGTTAAAAAAGTAATGCTAACCATCAATAATACATTTTTATTCCACTTCTATTAATTGCATAATTGTATAGAAATTTTTATTCTGTACTTTCGATGTTTTGATATTGAATGGCTGATTTTTTCGACATTCTTTCGGACGAATGCATTGGCCAGCATCTCTTAGTCTAATGTCATGAATACCTCGGGATCAACGTCATCACATGACACTTGGTACCCCATAGTTAAAAATCCCGGTAATTCATTCAAAAATTAGTATAGATGCTATTTTTGACCATATATTGCCCAATGTACTACAGTACAAGCTCCGTATTCTTAAATGGACGGGACCGGAAACGCTCCCGTTTCTGCATTTCCCTATCGTCCCTACTTCCGATCAGTTGCTGCAAATAGGGGTAATGAGGGGTATACGCGTCCGTAGATATCGCTTGGAAGAACGGACTCAGGGGAAATACGGTTAAGGGAAATCGTTGCCATCGTAACGTGTGAAAATAGGGGAGCGGTTAAGTTAAGAGGAGTTAAGAATAATGAGCTTGAACTGTAATTAAAACAATCAATGAAACAATCAATAAAACAATCAATAAAACAATCAGTAAAACAATCAATAAAACAATCAATAAAACAATCAGTGAAACAATCAATAAAACAATCAGTGAAACAATCAATAAAACAATCAGTAAAACAATCAATAAAACAATCAATAAAATGAGAATCAATGTGCTTGCGGTAGGTGCCAAATTGGAGCGCAGGTAGTTTCACTGGCGACTATTACACTTCCAAATCGAGTAAGACAATCGTGTTGTTATACTTACTTGCGCAAGGCAACAGTTCGTGAAATAAAAAGCTAAGTATTTTTTCCTTTATGAAAAACTGCCGCCACCTTGTCCGCGCGTATTTAAAGAAAGTTTTTATTTTATTAAGTTGATTAAATGTGATATTGATAATATTGATAAACTCTGTGCACACAAATAGTCAAAACGATTTTAATTTATCGCTATTATTGATTTTTTCTAACGGGTGAAATGTTTTGAATACATAAAACAGTGAAAATATTATCGCATACCAAGGGGCATTGCACTCATAATGCTTATGTTAAAATAAATTAAATAACAATCATTCAATTAGACATCATAAGTGGTCTATTTTTTTAATAATAATAACAGATTGAAACAACGATTGTTTGCTGATTTTTCTATTATGAGTATCACGAGTATTCGTTAAACACGTCAAGAGTGAATGAAAATAGAAAGTTTAACAGATAAAGGTGTGTATTCAGATGAAAACTGTTTACGATATCAAGTTTGCCGGGGTATTATCAGCTTGGTGGCGTTTTTCCATTCAATGTTCCAAAAGATAAATTACGGCATGGCGTTGAATGGAAACACGTTTACGATGTTACGAATTGTTTTAGACGAAATAAAAAAGAGCCCCTGCAGACTTTTATCTTTGGTTAACGTAATGCAAGTCAAAGACCAGGAGAAAGCAACCTTTAGTTTATAGTTTTAGTTCGAAGCGGCCGAGGACTTTACAGGAGAAATTTAAAAAAAAAGTCCGTACGATGCTTATCCGCATTGCAATAAGCTTTTCTTTTGTTCCGCGGCGTTCAACTTCTATCGTAAAATTGAATTCCTTTCATTTTCTACATCCGCGAAAGTATATTAAGGGTTTTGAAATAAATTACGTTATACATTTCCGTGAATAATATATTTTAACCCCATATGATATTTATTCGTACAATCATAGTGTAATTTTTGTTGCTGTGATTACAACATCGTGGTATTTAGTGGCTACTTCTTCAATAATCTTCTTCAAGAACGCATTGACACAAATCATTTCTTACGAATTCCGGTGCACACTGACAACCGCGTCTGCAAACCTGCAATAGAAATGACATGATACCGTTTATCGTCAAAATTGCACAATTTGGCGGTCACCCATTCAAGTACCGATCGCGAGCGACACTGCTTGACTTGGGTGTCCGGAGCCGTTCACCGTCTACGCTTCTGTTTTTCTCTTTTCTATTTTCTATTCGAGTAGTTAAACTGAGAAGACAAATGTATTCTATATACATATATCCCGTATTTGTGGCATATCTCTTTCAAAACTGATTCGTCAGATTTATAGCGTTTCGTCGTTATGTATCAAAAGACATCGTTTCAAATGTTCTGATACAGTTCTTACAACGATTTCTGTGATAAAAATGGTTTTACTTATTCAAAATCACTATAGATGAGAATCCGACGTACAGTAAAACCTCTGAATTAGTCCCCTCTATATTAGTCCAACCTCTACAATAGTCCAAGCCGAACCTCTCCAATACAGTAAAACCTCTGAATTAGTCCCCTCTATATTAGTCCAACCTCTACAATAGTCCAAGCCGAACCTCTCCAATAGTCCAGAGGCTCCACCTACCTGTTACCTACACAAAGTAACTAATCCTAGCGTCTGTGTACACGGCTGTGCGCCGTTACCGAATTCAAATTTATAACGTTATGCCTACAAAGTATAGTGTTCAGAAGATTATTTTTATTTACACTTTCAAAAAAATTTACTAAAAATGTAATATACCATGAGTAAAAGTTATTATGCATAAACTTGTACATTAAATTTATTGATTACGCATAAAAATATTCAGTACTAAACCATTGAATTATCAATTTTTTTTGTTAGAAGAAATGCGATTTATCACAACCGAAATAATGTGGAGAACAAAAGATAATTTTAATTATGCCGACTCAAAAGTTTAATAGTATATTGATTTATGATTATAATAAAAATATTGATATTCTTTGCATTGCTCTTATTATAATAATTTTAAATATGTTATTATAACAACTACAAAAATATAATATCATAGAACATTATAATATATATTATTATAACAACTAATTTGTAATTTTTTAATAAGTTTTTACTCTGTCTGTTATGTTGTAATGCACTAGACTAAAGATAATCTAGCATTTTGTACAAAAATGCATTCAACTGCATTGGTATAGATTTTCTGACAAAGTATCTGTGGCGATTTGGATGCAGTAAAATAAAAATTGTTGAAACGCGAAGGAAAGTTTAAAAAATACCCGGGTGCCTGTTTAGAGTCGTACAGCCCTGTACCGACGGGCGTCTATTTAACATAGGTCGTCCCTGACAGAGATTCGCTCATTGGCTACGAAGCGAAGGCAGAGTTACGCCTATTTTTGGACTATTAGAGAGGTTCCGAACCAGCGCTTGAACTAATAGAGAGGTTTTACTGTAGTCCAGAGGCTCCACCTACCTGTTACCTACACAAAGTAACTAATCCTAGCGTCTGTGTACACGGCTGTGCGCCGTTACCGAATTCAAATTTATAACGTTATGCCTACAAAGTATAGTGTTCAGAAGATTATTTTTATTTACACTTTCAAAAAAATTTACTAAAAATGTAATATACCATGAGTAAAAGTTATTATGCATAAACTTGTACATTAAATTTATTGATTACGCATAAAAATATTCAGTACTAAACCATTGAATTATCAATTTTTTTTGTTAGAAGAAATGCGATTTATCACAACCGAAATAATGTGGAGAACAAAAGATAATTTTAATTATGCCGACTCAAAAGTTCAATAGTATATTGATTTATGATTATAATAAAAATATTGATATTCTTTGCATTGCTCTTATTATAATAATTTTAAATATGTTATTATAACAACTGCAAAAATATAATATCATAGAACATTATAATATATATTATTATAACAACTAATTTGTAATTTTTTAATAAGTTTTTACTCTGTCTGTTATGTTGTAATGCACTAGACTAAAGATAATCTAGCATTTTGTACAAAAATGCATTCAACGGCATTGGTATAGATTTTCTGACAAAGTATCTGTGTCGATTTGGATGCAGCAAAATAAAAATTGTTGAAACGCGAAGGAAAGTTTAAAAAATACCCGGGTGCCTGTTTAGAGTCGTACAGCCCTGTACCGACGGGCGTCTATTTAACATAGGTCGTCCCTGACAGAGATTCGCTCATTGGCTACGAAGCGAAGGCAGAGTTACGCCTATTTTTGGACTATTAGAAAGGTTCCGAACCAGCGCTTGGACTAATAGAGAGGTTTTACTGTATTACGAGGGTGCAGAAAGAAATTGTAAAAACTTCCATGATCAACATTTCGCAATTAAAAAAATTCAATTTATTTCATAATAACATTGACAGGTTCATTGTTTGAACGGAATATCGTGGTATATCATGTTTGATGTATTAATTGTAATATCAATTACACTGCATGGCAGGCGATGGTTTTTTCTGGAAGTTGATCATTTAGCACTCCTCCCAACGAACGCACTTGCGATCTCGATTTACGTAGTAATCAGGTTTACACTTACAGCCCGGTCTGCAACGCTGTAAAGCAAATTACAATAGTAATCAATCCCTAAAAGGGATCACCGTAAATCAAATTCTGACACTTGAAGTTATACTAACTATATTGCATGGAGGTGGACGTAGAAGACCACATGGGTGCGCACAGCCAACACAACCGCTATAGTGTTGATTAGGATCCTTGCACGGTGGGTCTGCTGCGCCTGCAGAGATATGATTAAATCAGTATAATTACTTTTAATTAAAACAGTAAAGCCATTTAAAGAGCAATGATCATTCTCGATGAGTATTTACATGAGTACAAGACGACGGCAATAATGAAGACGATGAGAGCTGCGCGGGCCATTGCGAATTAATACGATCTTAACAAGAAACGCGGCTATTTATAAGAGTATCGAACTTAACGCGTTGCTATGTAACACGTTATCAGTACATTCGCATGCCAAGGCACACGTTTGTTATGCTTCATGTGGTGAAATCAATGTGTGACAACAGCACGTGAGTACTTACGTACGTGACGTCGTACGTGAGGACTCAGGGAAAGATCAACGCGTATACCCTCATTTATCCGTACAGAAATAGACGTGAATACCCTTCTTAAACTATAGTCTAATTCGGTGATTAACACATACGGCCGACAGTCCCGAAGAGGATAAATGTACGAAATATCATTCATTTGCGATAACTCGCGCACTGTTCGAAAGCAAATAACGAAAGATTTAGACCCATACAAGGAAAGTTGATCGACTACTTACAATGTGTATCTTCCGTGTCTTCTATCTAATTACCATATTCAATTAGTCTGGCATTCGCTGAAGAAAACAATTTTTTTCCTGCACGGTTTCGAACTTTAGAAATAACGCGTCGTGAAGTACTCGTCGTGTATTTCGTTTACTAATTACATCAATTATTTTTGAAGCAGCCTGGTGTTGTGTAATATGATTATATTACGATACGGTTTCATTGCGATTAGAACCGCAGATCCGGATCGAGATGATTATCGTTGTGCTCTTTGTTCTCGGAATGTCATAAAATGGCTTAGAGAAGTTTGGGTTATCAATACTTTGTTGCTATTTTAAAGAAATAATCAAAGTTTATTGATTTATCAACAAGTTTACAAAGATTAACTGATTAAGATCAGGCGCTGTTTCTTCAATAGTTGATTCTTCAGCAGTCCTTCCATAGAACACATCTACCATCGCTTCTCATGTAATATCCGTTCTTACATGCGCAACCCTCTTCGCAAATCTGTAATACCAACACAGGATAATGATCTATCGATAATATGGATCCCGCTAAAACTGATTGCCACACTTGATATAACATCTAACATTTTTGATTCTACTAACCACGCCGCAGGGAGGTTGACGTCGCATTCCGCATTGTCGTGGACAACCTACACATTCCGTCCGAATTTGATTAGGATCTTTGCACGGTGGTCTTTGTGCGCCTGTGCCAAATACAGTAAAGAAAATGTATAATACCATTTGATTAAAAGTGAGAAAAATAAAAAAATAGGTTCTGATAATTATTTTTATCGGATATTTACACGAGTGCAGAACAATTGCCACTGCAAAGACGATGAGAGTGGCGCGAAACATGACGTTCAAATGGAATGTCAATAAGAACACCGCTACTTATAAGAGTCCCGATTGCAGCGACTTGACGCGCAACGTTGACGAGTTGCGATAGCAGCGGTCCGCGCATAAGTCTGCGACATTTATAACCTCGCAGATTCAAGCGAACATTCGAACAAATACATTATTCTACAGCGATGTATAGCATCATTTTGAAATTTAGTTCGAAGCATAATATTTTTTATAAACTGATATATATTGACACATTAAACAATACTGAAATGATAATAACACATGAAAACAACACGGGATATTATGTTCCGTGAAATGAAAACATTGATAATAAGAATAATAATAAGAATTCGTGCAGATGATTTAATGACTTTCCTTATTTGTATTTTCCATATTCACAGTCGTAACATTCATATCATATGTTACGAATGTTAGGGATCGTATTCGACGGGATGAAACAAGTAATCACTTCAATTTTCATTGATGAAAATGTCTACACGCGTGTTATGGAACGATTTTTTATTTCGCATTTTTGTAATACATACATTGGGAACGATATATTAAGCAACATAACCTATTCGATTCATAATGGTATGTCAAATTGTCATTTATTAGGGTTTGTTATCGCAATGTTCAATAGCCACCCTGTCTTCTGCAATTTGGAAACAGAACACACATGCCGTCGTCTCTTTTGAAGTATCCATCCCAACATTGGCAACCCGCTACACAAACCTGTAATATAAGAAAGGAGCCTTAACATTCGGGTTCTGTATGCATTGGCAAACATTTGCTGCGGTGGAAATGACAAGTGAGGGCAACCGGGGTCACGCCTGCCCATTGAAAGGATTTGCGCGGCGTGATCCCGGTCTATCCTTTGTCTGTCCAATTTTCAGTTCTCATGAATACTGACCGCAGGGCAAAATGGTCCGGGATTTGGATCTTGACATGTTCGCGGACAGGCAGTTCCGCAAGAGTTGTAATATGCATGACGTCCACATCGATACGGACTTCCTTCGCCTACAGCCGCCATAGATAAAAGTTGATTAGCTTTCTGCCGATTTATACGAATCATAAAAATCTGACAATTAACATCGAAAGATACTTACATATGGACAGTACGAAGACTGCGACAAAGAGTACGATCACAGCTGAACGATTCATGATGATTCGATGTTCTCAAAAACGAGTTTCAGAAATATTCGTCGATGATAACAATTTATAGGAAATCCGATCTTCATGATGACTCTTGACGCATATTGATTGTCTCTTTATCGCTTTTATTGATTCTCTTCGTCTCCGTATATATGTTGATTTGCATATTTCCTCGACGTCAATCAAACATCGATTTTTTATTTTGATTGATATTTAAATTATCTCATATTGTCATTGAAACACACGTTCGTCTGACTTGAGTTCAATTGGAATGATTTCAAATATTGCGAATCGATTTATTCGGTGTAAAATTATTTTTAGTGACTTCATTTTTATTTTAATACGCGTTGCGTCGAAAGTTTTAGAAGAAATTCAACTATCGCTGGTCATAATTTTAGATCAATTTTTTTTTTATTCAAGCAGATCGCGATGAAATGCAACGATATAAGGTTTCGTTAGTTTGTATTTAAACATTTTTTTGACGTCAAGATTTTGAATCTCATTGTTCTCGTGTAGATCTCCGCGAAATCGACGATTCATCAAAGAAAATTTTAAAAACTTGTATACTTTATTGGAATAATAATAATAATACACTGGTTATTGGCACTTGATAAGTTAATATTTAAGAACGTGATGTTGTCGCGAGTTTGAAGTATTCGTTCATTGATTGTATATCGAAATACAATAACACAGGTGTATTTATGACGCATGAATATTGCTTTAAATTGGCATAACGATATTTGAAAAAAAATCTGCATAAAAAGGCTGCAATTCTTACCATGCATCAGTCTCGTTTTTTTTCAGTAAAACTCTATCATCATGAAGCATTTCGTTGCATTTATTTTTGTAGCTTTAGTACTGCTTATTGCCGGTAAGAATGCTGCATATTCTTATGCTAAATTACTTTACAAGTTTTTTTATAAAAGAATTTTTCATAAATTTCAAATAATGTTACTTATTGCCGTCAAAATCAGTGGAGTTATTGAAAATTATCGTAACCAATCGTTTTATTATATGCAATAAAATATGAATGTTGAATTAGACTCTTATTAAAAATAGAGATTATTACCAGAATACCTACAAAGCAATATTAATTTTGATAGATTAAAAGTAATGTAAATTATCTTTATAATTTAATCGATTTTAAAACATCGCTACGACTTTTGTATTCATTACTTGAGACGGAGAGCAAAACATAGTAACTTACAAGTGCTAAAAGACTTTCGCCTATAATATCCAAATAATTATTTGTTATTTAATTTTTTCAAAAAAATGAAAAAAAAAAAATTCAATTTAAAATTCATTTATAATGCTTTTCAATGTCTTTTTATTTTTGTAAAATAATTTTTTCATCCTTTTTAAAGCAAAAAAAAAAAGAAAACAAAAGTTTTTATTAGAAATTAATAAATGAAAATAAACAATTAATAGCACAGAAACACCGATGTGTGAGTTGAGGTTTTTGTTTAACCATGAGTTCGAAAAGATCGATGTGTTCGATCTGTGTCGGTGTGTTTTCTTATCGGCATTCTATTATAAATATTTCCATGTCTCTGACATATTTGCAGACATTGCGAACGCACGAACACCGTATTCGTCATGTCCCAAGAATTCAGCGCAAGCTGATTGCGGCGCTGTATGCGAACCGAGTTGCGAACGTCCGCGTCCAAAAGTTTGTCCGGAAGTGAGTTATTTCGCGACAACCGCTCTGGGTTATCGGTGTCTTTCTCACAGATTTTACACGTTTTCATATATTTTTTCAATTATTTAGATTTGTCAACCGGGTGGTTGCCGGTGTCTCGATGGTTTTTTGCGAGACAGCCAAACCAAGGACTGCGTTCGTCCCAACCAATGCAGTAACAGAAAATCATGCGGTGATCGTGATGAAGACGGGCGGCTAATTGGCTAACTTCTGACGAACGCATCAACGCTAATTCACGTTAAAAGCATCGATATCTTTTTTGGTATCATATTATTTGATAAATGATACATTACGTCCAAAAATTTTCGAAATAAAGTTTATTATTCTATCCAAATATACCGTAGAACCATTGCTAAAAATATGTGAACATATCGATGACGTGAAAGTGTCAAAATTATGGAAATAAAAATGAAAAAAAAAAAAGGAACGCGAGGCGAATTATTATACGGGAACTTTTCACAGCGGAGGAAATAAATTTTCGTTCTATCAAAAACATTTCGAATCGATGCACAATAATTCCTTTTTCAGGACGACACTGTATATAATGTTTTTCGTGAAATGCAAATGGCCATAATGGCACTTGATGACAGTATACGCGCAGTGGATACATTGTGCTCATGTACATTATCTTCCGTGTATTATTACTTAATGTGTATTGACAAAATGGTACTCGCCGCCATTTTGTGACATTTCTCATAGAAAAATATACAGAAAAAACATTAATTTTCATTGCCACTAATCTTATGGCAAGAATACCGCCACAAGTTATTGCCAAAGTAATGCAAATGGCCATAATGGCATTTGATGACAGTACACGCGCAGTGGGTACATTGTGCTCATGTAGATTATCTTCAGTGTATTATTACTTAATGTGTATTGATAAAATGATACTCGGCGCCATTTTGTGACATTTCTCATAGAAATATAAACAGTAAAAACATTAATTTTCTTTGCCATTAATCTTATAGCAAGAATACCGCCAGAAGTTATTGCCAAAGTAATGCAAATGGCCATAATGGCACTTGATGACAGTACACGCGCAGTGGATACATTGTGCTCATGTAGATTATCTTCAGTGTACTATTACTTAATATGTATTGACGAAATGGTACTCGGTGCCATTTTGTGACATTTCACATCACCCGACGTCTGGTTTACCGGCAACATCTCAAAAAATTCATATACGCGAATCCTTATCAACCAATTTGTTTAATGAATATCTCGGTAAAGTAAATGGCACATCAAAAGGCTAACAGCATTTATTGGCACTCGAGAGAATTTACGAAACGAACAGGAGATTCGAAATGTATACACAGGTGCATTCTTGACGCATATATATTGATTTATCTTAATATATTTAAATGTTATGCATGTTTTTGTTCATAAAAATATCAGCGACTCTCGACGTGCTTCAGTCTGACTTTTCGCATCAAATTTCGATTATCATGAAGAGTTTCGTTGCAATAATCTTTTTGGCTTCCGTGCTGTTTTTTGCCGGTTGGTGTACTATATATATTTTATATTAAATCGTCATAATTCTTTTTCTTTTTTCTGGAAAAATATTTCGTATATCCCAAAGCGTAAATGTGACAATTGAAGCGAATGTTATGTAAAATTTAAAAAATAGTATTGTTTTTTCTTTTCATGACGATAATGAATCCATTAAACATTTTTGGTTATTTAGCGATCGATATAAATTATGCGCGTCAGATATCAATATTATTAAAAACAAAGTCTTTTACTTGAATGCTTACGAAGCAATATTTGCAAATGTTTATTATGATAGTTTCGAAGAAATTACGGCGGCTTTAAGTAATTATATTTCATTGCCACAATTTTTTATTATACTTCTTTGTCTACATTTCTATACATTTACAGTTTTCGAAGGATTACTTTTTTTTTGTGACTCTGAAAACAGCGATATATTCGAATTATTCTCATCAGCCTTTTTTTATTGTCGATATCGTAATTACATCGATTTTCAGCCGTTGTAAAGGCAAAAGATCCGCTTCCGCCGTGTCCAACAAATTCCGCACGCGAACCCTGTGGTTCCGTATGTGAACCGACGTGTAGGGTTCCTCGTCCGCAGATTTGTCCACTCGTGAGTTATTTTTAATAAAAACAGCGATCTAACGTCATTAATTAAACAGCAATTATACATCTACATATTTTTTTCATAATTTTTTTAATGTAGAGCTGCGAGATTGATGGTTGCCGATGTCTCAAAGGCTACTTGCGAGATGAGAGATCCCGGAAATGCGTTATTCCTAATCAATGCAGCTATCAAAAACGATGCCACAAACATCATTAAAAATTGTTTATAATTAAACATCGCACCATCGAACATAATCGATACGCCCATTTCACTTATATCCACTGATTTTTTTTTTTTTTTATTGTTATACTTCGAAGAAATTAAATTTTTCGATTTTTTTTATTCTTCGTTTTTATTCACTCGATCTTAAATTAATAAAACGAGAATAAAAATGGAGTATATTTGCACATTTTACAACTTTTTACATTTTACAATAACAAAGAAAGATTTACTACAAAAAAATGAAATACAAATAAAATAATTACCGACTCGTTTCGCGACGCCGAGATGCATTATTGCTCGAGAACCTTTCATACCGGAGGAAATTGAAGGGGTTTTTCAATTCAATGAAGACATCTCGATTCGACGAACGGCAAAGGGGAAAAGGAATGACGATCGAACGTTTTCATTGTGAGTTCGACTAATTGGCCGGATGGATAGTGGCTCTCCATTGAACATCGAAAGAGAGCTCGAGGAACTGAAAGGAAGGCAAGAAATGAAGGAGAGCGAAATTGACCGACAAACGAAGAAAAAAAAAATAAAAAAAAAAAAAGAAAATAAAAAATGTATTAAGTAGATAGACAGAACAGGCGCGGAGTCCAAGTTTGGGAAAGTGAAGCTTTTGAAAGCTCAGCTTATCACGAAATATTAATATTGCTGAATTATAAAGGACTACGTATACACGATAAAAAAAATTAATGGTTTTTTTAATAATTTTATAATTTCGCTTTAATACCGCTATTTCGTTTTACCGGCTTATTGCGATGATGAACTCACATTAAATTATGAAAAATGGCATAATCCCTATAAATTATGTATATTATGAAAAAGCGGCAATTTTGAAGTTTTTTTTTCATTTTTCTCTCGACGTCGTATGGCCTCAAATATTTTTGTAAAAATATTTACGAAATTTTTTTTTTTCACTTGGCATCGAAATGTTAAAAAAAATATTATATTAATTACTTTATTATACATATTAACGTTTGCAGAGGGGATGAATATCGAATTAAGTGGCAAAAATCAAATGTTTTGCCGATTTTGATTTCCGGGGGAATATAATTTACGATTGTAAAATTTTTTATTTTTAAAAATGATTATTTTGTTGTTACATACATTTTTCACAGTTTTTATACAACACAAAGATTGTTCTTATGAAATGACCCTTATTTTTCGTGACTCCTTTACGCATCAGCGAACAGTATTTCAATGACGCGTAGTCGACGGTCCCTTATTTTTTTTCTTATTCCCACTCGGAGCAAAGTGCACAGGTGGCCATTCGTGCGATTCAGCGAACTTGAACCATATTTGAGAGTTTCTGCGACGTCGAATGAACGCCGACCGATTGCATGAAACCCCACCGTCTGAAATGCGCGGGGAGTTCGGTGTCTCGCGGAGATAACAAGGGGACGTGCGAAAAAGCGTACTATAGTCGGAAAAAAAAAATGGCAAACTGCGAAAGCTGAAAATCGCGTCGATACAATATATTATTGAAGGAAACAGGAAATCACGTGAAAACATACGCAACTGCACTCCGTTCAAGCGGCAATTCATTTCCTTCGTTTCTTTTACCATCCGCACTTTTTTCTTTTTTCGGACGTTGTTTTTTTTTTTTTTTTTTTTCAACGCACTCAATCCCAGTGTAACACCATTTTCTCCTTTGGTAGATACGGTTTCTCTGTACTGCTGTATACCGATAGTTCGTCACTTTGCGAGAGGTTCTGTGCAGCTGTTGGCTTTGCACTGCGCTCGGCAAACGTGAGTTACGGTCACTTCATCAAGTTTCCCGAAAGCAGTCGCAGGAACTGAGATTTTGTCGGCTTTTACGGTTTTTGGGAATGGAAAGGGAAAAAAAAAAAAAAACAAAAAAAAAGGCTAAGCTCGACTGCCGGTTGATTCCCAGTCTTGAGACTGCGAAGTCGCGACTCGGACTCCGCCCGTTCGCTTCGGTAAGCCAAACGAAATTGTCCAACAATCTGGCTATTTTTTGGCTCCACTGGAGAAAAAGCTTTTCGTAAATTTATGGCTTACCCTGCGCTCGGACTTTCATGGTCGACCGAAGAAACACGCGGACGCGTGGAACGTTATAAGAAAAAGTTACCATCGGTAGTAACCAACGAATCGGAATATTAAGAATCGAAGCAACAAGCAGCAGAGGGTTGGCAAATGTTAAGTGTACGACAGTTTCTCTGCGCAGTCGTACGGATATGAAGAAAAACTCGTCTGCAACTTTCAAATGCTTCGATCGACGCGTGCGGAAACAAAAAGCACCGCGTTTTTGTCAAATGAACGCAACCCTTCGATTAAAAATGTTTGATATTAAATTTTTACGGCGTGCGAAGAGGGGACGGAGTTTCCGGATCGCCACAACAGATAACCGAAAAAAAAAATTAGAAATTTACTGTTACTTAATTTTATTTAATGTACAGATTCCGGAAGATTTTTATGCGTAAAATGATACATTCGGATTTTCAAATTTAAACTATTTAAATTCGAATTTATTGGGACTATTGGACTAATAGAATTTTTTTTTTTCGTTTCAGGTGAGTAAAATATGACGAGAATGACTCCCGATACAACACGAGCAAAAAAAACCGCAAGTATTTAGTAACTCACAGTGAATAACACTATTTTACTGTCCGAATCACGAAATTTCTATTTATAATCTGCAATTTTATTATAATTAATTTGATTAAAATTAATCGATTTAATTAATTTTTTTTCGAAATTCGAAATTCATCATTTTCATATAATCGAAATTAATTTATTAAGGTATTTCTATTTTATTAATAAAACGAATTAAAAATAAAGTTCGCAGTGTTGCACAACCGAAAAAAAAAAATCCTGAAAATAATATTCGATGTTGAGATTAATTGTGAATTATTGAAAAACATAATCGATCTCGTCTCGTCGGTTCTTTCACAATGTTTGAAAATTACCGCAGTAAAAAGATTGCATAAAAAAAAAAAAAAAGAAACGGAAAACTGAAAAGTTTTTTTTCTACTGAATAGCCGTAATTAAAAGGAAAAAAAATAAATGAAAAAAATATATACATATACTTGGTAGATCGCGGTACAGTCGATATAGCGTAAGCCAATGCACCGTCAGAGATTGCGAAACGACTGGCAGAGATATAGATGTGGTCCTTTATATTCACTCGAAAGTACGCGAGCTCTCGCAGTCATTATCTGCTTTCGTATCGCGTAACTTGAAAAGGCAATCAGGTCCTTGAACTCTCGGCAAACTTCGAGTGCGTTCGCCGAAGCGCGTCTACGACGAAAGACGCGCGTTCAAGCGCACTTCTTCCTCTTCCGCTCCGTCATGTCTCGCATGCTTTTCTCTCTATTCCTCTCTCCGCTTTTATATACATATATATATTCTCTTCGAGCTATGGCCCGATTACCAGTACTTTTTATGTTAATTCGCAATGGTAGTGGGTAGTAAGTGAAGGAGAGGACGAGGGCGAGTAAAGCCAGCAGCGAGGAACAGACGGCTTTGTTAGATCTCGCGAGATAGAAACGAGTGTAAGAGCGACTAACTTTTGGCTTTAGAAAGTTACGAAATTTAAAAAAAAAACACATATTTTTAGATCTGCAGCTCATTATCAATAAACGGTCCATTGAACAAACGATATTTTCATAGATTCGAAATACTTTGAAGGAACATAAAAAAAAAAAAAAAAAATCGCGGAGCCACTTAATCAGTTATTTCCTATTTCTGTGTATAAAAACACATCCATAATCATCATTTCCGTTTTCTCTGTGAAAATTGACTTCAAGATAAAAAAAATGCATTAATTATTGATCAATAAAGGTTAAGTACGCTTATTGATCGATTTTTACGATTTCTTGCTTTCCTCGTAGCATTCATTTTCGATTTAAAAATCGATATAAGTTCGAAAAATTTTTAGATTTTCCGAAAAAACACGGAAGCAGCATCAACTTTCGCAAATGTTTGCATATCGTCTATCATACGAATGAAATGTGATGGAAAAATGCGATGAATGAATATCAATACGATAAATGTATTGCGGATCATTAACGCCTCCGATTACCTACGTTAGCAAATAGTTGTCGATACGTTCGCAAAAAAAAAAAAAAAATGTTAAATTAGTTCGCGGTCTCTGCCTTTTCGGCGTTTAACACGCCAGGTAAAGCCGAGTTCTATCGTTTGACAGGTTGATGTATACCATCACGTACTGTACACCTCTCTCACGTTCGCCATGTGCGTCCGCGGCGGTCGCTGGCGGTAACGGTGCGGCGAGTTACCTTGTACGTTACAGCAATCCAGCCAGCGAGCAGACGGGAACTTGATCGTGCTGGTCACGTACACGTGATAAATGCAATAACATATAAACTGCGGCGAGAATTAGAGCCCCCATGACGATTTATATCGAGAGCCTGCCGGGGATTCCCCGGAGAGCGGCGTTTTCGCCGTAAGTTGGTAAATCGGTGCCCTTCGTACAGAGCTGTCTACTCCCGCCGCAAATCCCTCCCCATTCTCCTATCGTCTGAAAACGCGACAAAAAAAAAAAAAAAAATTGAGAACGTGAACAAAAGTAAAAAACCATCGAGATTTCGAAAAAAAAAAAAAAAAAAATCGTGAATTTATAGATAAAGTATCGCAGTTTCGTTGACACATCGCGTGTTACGGAAAGTCGAAAGTGCGCTTTGCCACCTAAGTTCTCATATAGGTATGAAAAAAAAAAAAAAAAAAAAAAAAAAAAATGAAATTTTTTATAAGAAAACTCACCTCTGGGGATGCTGCGCCCACCGCTTACCTTCCTGCAGTACACGTATGATTATTCCAAAATAATAATTTGTGACTTTTGATATGCATTTATGTGTCATTTATATGGATGCAAGTTGTTCGATACAATTTACACTTATTGAATTAAATTAAATGTACACTGTTACGTCCTGATCCTTGTGAACGTACTATCCATAAATTATTTCTCCGAATTTCTATCTCTATATATTCAATAATTAAAATCAAAGCACCGGATGTTCCTTCTCGAATTACGGCAATGCACATCCGGTCGCGAGAAAGCGTACGGCTTTTCTACGAAAGCGGTGCGACACAAATGAATTAATTTAATATCATTATTATTGAATATAATTAATATAATTGAATGAAATTTGCGAAATGTGAAAAGATCGCGCGATTAATGAATGGATCACATTTATTCGAACAGATAAAATCATTTTCACGTATATGTGAAATTTTTTTTTTTTGTTTTTTCATTGTAAATTAATAATACTGCGCCTCATTGTATCTCAAAAAAAAAACGTAACAGTGCAATTCATACGGTTCGGAAAAGATTTGCGCACCCCGAGTCGGCAGTCGATAAACTCGTTCGCTCGAGAAAAGCTCAAGATTAATAAACAGTCCTCGCCGCAAGGGATTTCGCGGAGTTATATCTCGCGTACTACGAATCGAGCTTAGAGTTCTCAGCGGAGATGAAGAAGCCGGGTAACGGAGAGTGTCAAATCTTCGGAGGGGACGAAGGAAGGATGAGGTTCACGAGACGGCGAAGATACATATATAGCCATTCCACATTTTCCTCGCAAAGCCAAGAGGAATGCGGGAACAGGTCAGATTAAAGTTGAAATGCGGCAAATTAGGTGTCGAGTTGGCGCGAAGTGTCTTCGGCGAGATGCTGCCGGATAGAGTGAAGAAAACCGGGGAATGGGGTGAAAGGTGGAATGAAAAAGCCACGCAATCGTTGTTCTCATACGTCTAGCAAAGAGCTCTCCAACCGTCAATCTCTTTAATCGCTCATCCGTATCCTTCTTCCCTCAATAAAATGTTAATATCTTATTCTACAAAGTTTCCTCGTGAAAAAAAAAAAAAAAAAAAAAAAAAAAAAAAATGGAAATTATAGACGAAAAAACTATTTTTAACAATAATTTTTTTTTTTAACACAATTCGCCGATATTTATCGATAAAATTTTTTCGATATGAATTCCTAACCTAAAAAATTATCCGAATTATTTTATTCCGAAAAAAATCGTAATTCAGAGAAATGAACGAAGAAGATATATTCCTTAAAAAAATAATTGCGAAGATATTGATTTTTCAAGATATTCTCGTTGCTCTTAATAACGACGTATAAAGTACGTTACGCAGATCCATCATTAAATCGAAGTTTATAATGGTTGGATATCGGCCAACTATGATGTTTAATAATCGATGGTGACGTCTAATTTTTCTTTTTTTTTTTACACGTATTCTCATAGCGCACAGTTATAAAGAGGAAACTCGATGAGGATTAAAGTTTTCGAAAGTTTCCTTTTGTCAGATAACTCTGTCGATTTTTCGATTAAAAATATCAGCTACTATCCCCTCTATATATCCCGCCCGAGCGTCGTCTATCTTAACTTCCTTCTTTCTTCTTTCATTGTCCATTGGCAAACTCATTTTGTCCGGACGGTGCGCGGCTCCTTTCTCCCCCTTTCGATTTCTGTCTTTTTCATCGGGCAAATCCTTCGAAGCCAAACGCGCGCGCGACTCCCAACCGAGTCTTCGTGCGGATAGATAAAGAATTATCTCGGCGGTAGAGGAAGCGAAAGAGAGAGAGAGAGAGAGTTGGCGTCTTTTAGAGGAGGGATTTTCTTTTTCCAGTCGCTTTCTCTACTTCTCACTGTCGTACCGGTAAGAGAATTGAAATTGATTGACCGATCGGCTTACCTGTCTCGAGACGTCTTGCCGTCCGAACGATATACCGGAGGCAAAAGTCTCGCCTATCCCTCGCTGCTCCTTCGTAGTCTCGTCTCCTATTCGCGCGTTCATTCTTCAGAGTCTCTCCTGTAATTACATCCAATGGACAAACAAAGTGGAATCGAAGATTTCTTGGCTCGGAGACGGACCTCCGATGTCGTCTCACGACCATCGGCCCACTTCTCTCCTCGATTCGCTTTCTCTTCTCTTATTCTTCTTCTCATCCCTCCTCCGCGCACCCCTATCGAGGACGACTCGATTTCTAATGCAAATACCTCGGGATCGAGCGATTTAATCTAATTCCTGTACAACGGGAAGTAGACGCGACCCGACGGGAACAAAATCCCTCCCTCTCTTATATCTTCGCCCTCTTCCGTGTCTCATCCCCGCGTTCCGATAGCTCGTTTATTTCTCGTGACCTTCTTTCGCGGCATACGCCACTACTGGCGCGCGCGCGCGCATCAGTGACTCCTACCGCTGATCGTTTTTTTTTTTACTCTGACTTCCGCTTTTTCTCGCGTCTCACATTCCGCACCCTCTGCAACCCTCGCGATCGAGTAAAACCCTTTCTTCGCCTCGCAGCTACAAGCGCAATTTTCGACGACAATCAGCTCACGTAACTGACAACTTTACTGTACTTTAATGTACTGGTAGCGGAAATTTTATATCTTTTATAATTTTTTTGTGAATTGCGAGTTTTTTTGTCAATGAAAAGTTCGCGATCATCGACCGCTCGTATAATTCCACTTTTCGAAACCGACGGATGTACATTTTTTTTTTTTTTTTCAGTTCGTATCCGAAATGGTGAATTTAAAAAAAATGTTTACACTGGTACTGCGAGTTTCTATGCGTAAACTGGTATATTTCTGGAGTATTTTGGACCATTATGCAAACTTTTTTTACAAATTTCACTATTCGGATACGTACTGAAAAAAAAAAAAAAAAATTCCACATACGTCGGTTTCGAAAAGTGGAATTATACAAACGATCGAAAATCGCGAACTTTTCGTTGTCAAAAGAGCTCGCGATACATAAAAAAATTTTTATAAAAAATATTAAATTTCCGCCACCATCGTCTATTATTCGTGTATTAAATCACGAAATTTTCATCCAAGTTTCGTACTTTTGTATTTCAATTACGGCAAAGTTGCGACCGTATTTCATAGATTCGTAGAGACGATTATACGCAGAGTGCGAACGGCATTGTGTTCTCGAGAACAATGTGAGTGAAAAACGTCGAGCGAAACATCGTAGTGAAAGCCTATGCTTTGCAAACGAAAAGAAAATGGGATGCAAGAAACATAGAAGAAGAAAAGTGGAGGTCTGAGACGGTAGAAGATGCATAGATACCGTACCGTGTCGTCTAGTAGGAGTAATAGAAAGGGTGACAGTTCCTTAGGTCGAGTCACCTCTGTAAACGAGACTAGGAGAACGATAGAGAAGGAAAGCAAACCGCTGCCTCGACACGCGGCAAACGTGTCAAGTTGTCTTAGGCAAAGCTAACATGGGGCTACACAGCGTCGAGATACGTATAGCGTGCAAAGCTAAGGCACGTCGCAGCCACTAGAGACACAATTCTAGTTAGTCCCCCCCCCCCCCCCTTCCCCGCTCTCCTCTCCCTCTCCACAGCAGCGACTCCGGCTTTCCTATTCTCATCCTCATCCCTCGTCTTCTCTACGAGCGAAGCCAGCATCTTGCCCTCGTCAGCTACAACCTCCTCGTCCTCCGCGCGCCCTTATTACCGCGCTTTCACCCCCTCGCCCTCCCCCTTCTAGCTGTACTCCTCATCCTACCGTCGTAGAAATCTCCGATGCAATGCGCCGGATGTATTCAACGCTATTCACAAGGGACTATCAGGCTTTCAATTCCCTCAGTAGTATACACGAACTGTACAACACGGCAATTCAGAATTTGGTTGTACCGATAGAATAGAAACGACATATGAATTTGCCGTTTTCATGAGGTTTCTCCTTGATTTTAATACAATTGCAATGCATACCAAATCCGTGCAATGAAATTTTCTCGCGAATTCCGAATCTGATGAATAAACTAATTAAATAATTAACTGTTCGTAGATATTGGAGATACCGGAAATTGTCGAAAATATATGTATATTTTGGATATATGTTAAAATTATGGTACATAAATTTTTTTTTCCGATAAATTTATATACATCGAAAATTATTTTTAATGAAATAAATTTGTAAAATATTTCACATAAAAATTAATATATCTAAAAATTATACATCGAGCGGCAAAAAGTTCGATATTTTGTATTATATATACTTTAGTTCTATAAGAAATGAAACAAATACCTTTTTAGCTTTATCGTAGTAAAATCATTACGAGAGTATGTTAAGCACAACGCTTGATGAATTGCCTCACTAATGTAAGGAGTAATTAACGAATAACGAGCTCCAGGAGGTAATTATCATTATTATTAATTAAATCCATTATCGACTGAGCGTTGATTGATCTTTTAATTAAATTTCTTCAGTGATTACAAAAAAAAAAGTTTCCATGCATTCACCGGTGTTTGCGTCCTAATTAAATACATCGCGACACGCGACCGGCATTATCGCCTTATCGTCCGAATGTATTGATTTACACTAAAAAAAAAGATGGAAAAACACGAAAAAAACAAAAGCTACAAAGCACAGTTGATCGAAGTGACGATATTTTTTTCAATTTTTTTTTTTTTTCGTGATTTTTTTTTATCACGCTAATGGTTCCCGTCAATCCTTAGGCATCGTCACGCCTATCAACGGCCCGGTGATCGAATGTCAGCGTCAGTCGATGTCGGTGGGATTCGGACGTCTAGACATAGAGTGACGAGCAATGCCGGGGCTGTGTCACTGCTCAATGGTTATTCTATACTATACTATACAGAATAGCTGCGGGATATGCTTTCAGTGGAATAGAGATTGAAGAACTCTAACCAACCGCGCTGAGTCGACACTCACACACTCCGCAATGCTAGAAGCAAAGCAGAGCGCAATACGAGGCAAAAGATCGACGTGACGAGACCCACAGGGAGAAGCATACGAGAGTATTGTTTAATGTCTGACACACATATAGCCCCCGCGATACCACTCGAGAGTGCAGAGAGACCGTGAGATATTCGTCGTCGCTTGAGATTAATGGCCGCGTTGTGGAAACCGTTCCTTCTCCTATGTCAGCCCCCAAATCCGACGGATTTTCTTCGAAGCGGGTCGTCGGCACAGTTTTCCCAAAAATTGACAAACACACTTTCGGTATCCGGTGTGACCGACTTTTTTCACTTTCGGCGAACACTCTAACTTTTTTTCTTTTTTTTTTTTCTTAAAAAAAATTCAAACGCTTTTTTTCGAGAGGTCGAGAATGCGGTGAATCAATACTTGTCAAGTCGAAGCTTTGGGCGCCTGAATACTCAATTTATTACCGTCAAATTTTCCCCTTAATGATAAATTATCGTGAATAAATTGAAAAAAAAAAAAATTGTATAACAAACTTGAAGTTTTTTTCTCTGACAATTCGGAAATAATTCTTTCCCCTTTACAGATTATTTTTATTACAAAAAAAGAGATTGAAGTGATTGTAAAAAAAAAATTATTACGGAAGCGATGTATTGGAGAATAAATACGGAAGTCACAGATAAAAATGGTAAAACCTGTATGACGCATAACTCGGAAGTACACGGAAAAATGTGGATAAAACCGCATAATTAACACCTAATGCAGCAATGCGATGTCCGGAATATAGAATCCGGAATTTTATAGCAGACGAGAAGTACCCATAAAAAGTTTGTGCCTTTTATAGAATTCTCCAAGAACCGAAACTAACGGTACGTTTACCACGAAAGATCGATAAAAAAAAAGACGAAAGTGAAAAAAGACCATTTTAAAAACTCAATGGCAAATCTCCGCGCAATTTATTAAACTCGCTGTATAATACGATAATAGCATCCGCTATATGTATGTTTCGCAGTGCGATTGAAGAATTTAATTGGACTCAAGTTGAATTAATGAAAATACCTCACAACTGAAAATGCGCACACTTTACCGCGAATTTCAATACCTATATACGTAGATATGGCGGATACATCGGTGTGTGAAGTGAGTTAAGGTATTGGATAGCTGCAACTACGACACTACGAATAATTCAATCGCATTCGAGCGCAGCACGTTACTCGTTGCATTGATTTTAACGTTAGTCGACTTAACATGGTTCATCCTACGGTACAACAGAGTCTCCGAGTAAAGGCGCTCCGTACCTCTACCTACGGGAGCTTCTGGTCCCTTTCTACCCTCTCGTATCCTCCGTCTCCTCCCGCTGTACCCTTTCGTGCTTCAACCGGCGTACCTCTCACAAAACTCCCATTCCCCGTACCGTCGTCTCCACCCACCTATCCCCGAACGAACGAAGCGCGCCTAGAATTGTCACAGATTTCTGAATAGCTTGGGTAGACGTGTAATTTGCGACTGCGGAACACACCTGCCTATCGCCGTGAGCATTAAATCAATGCCAACCGGAATGGCTTAGGGAACCGGCTTACGCGTGGTAAAAGCTCGCCTGAGCGTGTACCACCGGAGAAACGAATATTGGGAGATTTATATATCTATATATATCTATATATATGTATCTCTTTCTCTTTCTACCACTCGTTCGAACATTCCTATACATCGAAACCCATTCCCGATTCGAAGCACAGTTTGCCCCACCAGCGAAGCTGTACTGTATACTGTATTGTTACGTTCGATTTGTTCTTTCGAAAAAACGAAAAAAAAAAAAAAAAAAATGTGAACAAAAAATCTCTCCTTCTATCTCACTCCGTTGTTTCGCTTTTCTCATTCTCGTTTCGCATGCTCGATGTATTACCGTTACGTTCATTCGTATCTTTCTTGTTACACAGGAAGATGTACTTCCGTGAATAAATGTATTTTTTTTTTTTTTTTGCGACGCTTCCTATATAACGTTCCCATTGCATTCGCACGCCGAAATAAAATGTTCACGTTATGCCGCTCCGAAGACTATAAATTGTCGTAGCAGTACGGAGTGTCGATGATTTGATCGAACAATTTTGCGATTATTTTTGCACTGCTTTTGTTTCGATTTATACGATTTTTCTTATAAAAAAAAAATTTTTACGAAAATAAAAAAACTACCGCTGTATGAAATGTATAAAAAAAACAATAATAATGAATTAATTAGTAGTTATTCACATATTACAGTCGAGCATTTTTTTCTTTCGTTAAATAATTTTTTTAAGTGAATCATTAATTTTTTCTTTTATTATTATTTTATAAAATTTGCAAATTCACTCACGGAATCGATGTTCTAACCAAATTTTTTTACGATATTAATTGATTAATTTTTTTGCGATATTAGTCGATCGATTTTTTTTTACGATTAAGTTGTATCGGCGAACATTAATGACAATGAAAATGGAAATATTCACGTGACCTCAGTGAGTTAAAAAAAAGTCTTCAACAATTCCGGCGACGGAGTTTCACCGTTAAGCAATTCCGCGTCTTGTATTGGATGCCATTACGTAGTCTTTTTTGTATATTGGACACTTCATGAATAATTGCGTTCCCCTGACGCACCTGTAGCGATTGAGTCTCAACGAATTAAATAATTGAATGGTTTTTCCGGTTTCTCGAAAGAAACGCGAGTCAAAAAAGAGGCTGAAGAGGGTTTAAGCTGTGAGTATCAGTGCAGTGGCTTTGCTTGCGTACGTCACGTCATGTCGGTGAATAATGCTCTTTGAAGAGATTTTCACCGGATATAAAGTACGAACGAGGAAAAGCAACAGCGCACTAGTGCCCTCCACCCCGGTGGGGTTAAGTTTCGAGCTCCATGACCTCTCGAGTTGCGCTCCTGCGCCGCAGCATCGTCCACGATTACATCAATATGAGAGAACCGGTGAGGTCGTGAGCACTCTGCTGTCGCTCTGGGGTACTTTTGTATATATAGTTAAAACAGAGAGGATTAAGGGTCCATGTGAAATGAAAGTAAAGCTCGAGCGTCGAGCGTACAGTGGCGAAGCTTTTTTTTCATTTTCCTTTTTTTAGTCGCCCCCTGCGAGTCAGGCAATGACACTTAATATTAAGCGGAAAATGAGCTTAATGAGAGCTTGTCAGTGGGAGCGAATAAGAAACTCCGCGAGGAAGAGTAATCGGACCAAAGCGCGAAGCGTCGAAAAAGGGGGGGAGGGTGGGAGAAGGTGGGGGCAAAGTTAGCACGAGAAACTCGGCGAGCCGAGCCAAGGGTGGAAAATGTCCATGAGGAGCCAAACTCAGGGGTGGAGGGAGAGAGGGGTGGGGAGGGGGGAGGGGGGGGGGGGGGGGGGTGGTGCGAATTTTCTTCGTTTTTTTTCTTAACCTCTCTCTTCTCACTCTCCTTTCCGCGACTCGCCTGGGTCCCTTTTTGCAAGCCCTCCGAGGCCACTCTAGTCAGCCACTTGGCAGGCGTTCAGAAAAAAAAAAAAAAAAAAGTTTGCCCCACAGCTCGTTACTTAGCTCGATGTTAACTGTAGAAACCGTTTAAACGATATTTTTCGACAACTTGTTTCCGCGCTTCGCATCTTTAGAAAAAAAAAAAATTCCATTTGTCTTTCACGCTATTGAAACATTCACGAGAAAAAATAATAATAAAAAAAGTAGTATTCGTGTCACAGTCGAGATACGCGGCTCCTCGCAGCAGCAGTGCAACACCATTCTTATGCGAGATTTTATCGTCACGATGCGACACGAGCGTACATTGCACAACACCCGGAAATGTGGAATAAAGTTCGCGCCTCGCAAAGTGCTTTCTGAAGTGAATTTAAACGTTTACACATTGACAGCAAAGAAATAACCGGTATACAGTGAAAATTTTGTCTCGTGAATTACGAAGAAACGAAAATGATTTTTTAATTTCCCTGTAGATTAATTAAGGGTGCGAAAAACGCGATAAAAAAAATCCACAATCGATTTCAATAGCTGTAACTTTAATTATCTTTTCCCTCGCGTTGCTTCCTCGTCGGTCTGACTATTACAGTGTTACTCTACTGCGCCACGCGGTGCGATCTTATACTTACCGGCGGCTTGAATAATGTGGCAAAAACAATTAAGAAAAAAGGTTTATACGACGTCGTCGTTCGTCGGGCGGTTCTCCGCATCGTTGCATCCGCGGGGATAGCCAAGAGGAACGCAGGGGGTGGGGGGAGGGGGAGGGGAGGGGGGAGGTCTACGGGAATTTTATTTATGAGCTTTTATATAACATTCTCGAGATGGTAGAAAGTGTCGAGCGTTTATTGCCTTATACCGTCGCCCACTCTTTCAGCGTCTAGTCGACGGTGGCGCTATGGCACGGGGTACAGAGAGGCAACGCTCTTTCCTCACTTTGAACGAACCCCTCCGCCGCTTATAGACTGTACAACTCTGGAGAAGGTGGCGCAGGAGGGGGATGGGGTACTGACGTACCCTACTGTGCGCGTACCAAGCGACACACAGAAAGAAGCACTTTCACACCATTGAATAATAGTTCGCCTTGCGTGTACGTATATTCCCTCTTTCCTATCCGCGATCCTTTCCACTCGGGGGCTTTACCATCCCTTGCACTCGGCTCACTCTAAAAACGTGTCAGTAGAATATTTTACCGGCGGAATTTCATGTGACCGGCTATGCTGTTCGTTGAACCTCGTAGTTCGCTTCCAAACGTATACTATTGTATATATATATAGTACATGCCGAGCAGATAGCGCGATGTATGTATGCCGTTTTACCTATGTTAGTTTCAATAGGAATTTTTCTACGAACCAACGTACAATACGGTACGCGCTTAAGGTATTCGAAACACGTGTGCGTTCCCCGTGACATCGACAAATTCCGAAAAAAAAAAAAAAAAAAAAAAAAAAAGTAATTCTACGAAGTATCACGGACGGAATATCGACTGGACCTGAAAACATGTCCACGGAGGGGGGGACATTTTTTTCGGTAAATTTCACGTTGCGAATTAATATTTTGATGCACCGGGATGAGAATAGATGGATAAGAATTAACTGCTATCGATTTCTGATAGGTATGCAAAGGAGTTAATATGGACCCCTCGTAAAAAAAAAGATCGAAAATAAATCGAACAGTCTAAAAAATATATTTTCGTCTATAAATGGTATATTGCGGATATATTTAAAAATATATTTCATCAAATGTGAAATAATTTATATTTTTAATGTATTAATTATATACACGATGAAGTTAATATGTTTTTGGTATATTTTTCATATATATTCGATTCACATAACTCAAGCGGAAGTGAAGTATATGCGGAGATATATACAAGAAATTGAACTGTTTTCCGCGAAATTAATAATTCATATACAATTTTTTACACGTATACATTTTATATATTCTGACATAAAGTTTATTTCTTCGGGAAAAGAACGCTTCGGATATCTTCAACTCGAAAAATACGATTTATTTATTGAACTCTGATCAGAATTTTGAGGGGAGATATTGAGTTACGAGTAAAACAAATAACGAATTCGTCATCAGAAAAAAAAACAAATACATTTAATATTCCTTTTAAACGCGAAAAAGGCACCATTTTATTTACTCAACTCAATTTGAAAGAAAAGTGAAGATTTTCCGTATATTTTTCTCACGAGAATATATCTTTTGTTTCCTTCGCTACGAGAATATCGGAAAGACCGAGATTTCCATCGTGTTTTATGGAAAAAGTATATACGAGATAAAATACTGCAGAGTGATGAAAAATGAACAAAAACGACTGCGGAGAGTTAGTCATCCAATTTTTTTCTTCTTCTTATCGAATTGCTCAATTTTTCGAGGATATAGAATGGCGAACGCAAAAATTCTAGGTGGTACGAAAAAAAAAAAAAAAAAAATTTCCTCGTCTTGACTTCAAAGCTGAAAGGGTCCACAGATCGCTCGCTGTAGAACGTGACGATATTTTGTAGTTTCAATTTATCATCCCTGTCGCCATTTTTTTTAGAACTGACAGCCGCGTCACATGAGAAAAAAAAACGGGTAAATATTTTAAATCTCCGTGTTTTTACGTACCCAGTTCTACACGTGTCCTTCGCCGGTCCTGCATCTTGTATGAACGAAGGTCGCTGTGGGTTGTATAAGCGGCTTAAAACTTTTGGGGGAAAGGGAAGGAGGCGGAGGGGAGATTCGCCGAGCTAACGCCCTCTTATCCACCCCTTTCACGACACCCTCGTTCCTCTTTCTCTTCAACGTCAGTATCCAACCATCGGGGATGAGCGAAGAAGAGACGAGAAGGATGAAGAAGAGTGAAAGCAGCGGGAGCTTTGATGCTCGATCGGTTTTCATCATCTCTTCGTGAGTTCCCTCCGTGCAATACGAAACGGAGTAGTTATCACCCCACGACAATGTCGCCCTTGACGTCTCGCCGACACTTTAATCCACCGATCAGTCTACAACAATGGCGCTTCGTTCTTTAAAAATATTTCTAAAGAAGAAAGACGAGCGCAGCGATGAGCAGCACTCTAGCAAACCAATGTTAAACGGACCACTGGAAAAAAATTACGAAAATTGCGAGGGGGTTATACGCGTTTTAATCGAGAGACGCGTACGAATTCTTGTTTTTTTTAAGTCCCATTATAATTATAGAAAAAATTATCGAAAAAAAAAAAAAATTTATTGTCGAAACGCTATATTACGGAGAGACATACAAATTCCTTAAAAATTCGATCGAAAATAAGAAATTCCCATCGTAACACAATACATGTGAGAAATATATATCGTAGATATGTGGAATACATAAAATATACGTCTCAAAAAATAATATAAAAAAATATAATTTATATTTTATTATATAACTATAACACACATAATTATTTTATTACATTTTTTATTTATTTCTATAATAATAATAATTATATGTTGATTATTTATTTAAAAAAAAAAATATTTTTTTGGTATATATCTCACGAAATACTTCATTTCCGCAATACACATTTTTATAAAAATTAAATTTCATGAAAATTTAAAAAAAACGCCATAGTCACGACAACGCGTAACGACAATACGCGAAGTTTTGTTTTTCTCCCTCATTTCGTTCAACGTCGTCAAGTTTACTGTCGATCGAGTGGACATTTACTCGCGTCTAAAGGGGCGCGAGATCGCGAGTTTTCTCGCCATATCGCCGAAGAACAATGAAAAGATTTCAGGAAATATGATTCAACCGGCTGAAGCTTATCCGTCGTTTAACCCCTCGGAGGCTTTTAAACTGTGTGCTCACTCATAGTGTAACGAAAAAGCTATTGAAAAGGCAACGGGTGCGATGTACGGAGCGGGAGTTTTCATTCCCCGTCATTAATACCCGCCAACCTCGGAGGTCCTTCAATTCGACGCCGGTTCTTGTATATCGCACAAACGCCACGCAGGCGGAGTTCAAACCAGAAAAGTCCCTTCGAAAAAATATATATTAAACCCTCTCGGAGCTGTGAGGCGGAGGGGGTTGGAGGCTAAAGTTCTATTCACGTGTTATACGTCGAACGAATAGCACCCGCGTCGGTGGCCCGCTGTGAAAAGTCGCGTCTCTCCTTTCTCGGCACCAGTGAAAAGGCCCGCGGATTAATCTGTTTATCGTTTTTCAACGTCGCGAACGAGAGGGTGGTGTGGCCCTTTGGAGAAAGTGATTTGTGAATGCCGCGCGACAGGACGTACGTGAAGGCACTCGATAAAAAGGAGTCGTTCAATGGAAACTGTTGGTATACGTTGCATTATACCGTTTAAAAAAAAAAGTCGCGTGAACGAGTAAAAAATGAGTTTATCAAAAATTCAGCTCACTGGTCCCGAACCCGAAATCGCGGTCAACATTGATACTTTCATTTTGACGCGGGTAAAAAAAAATTATCTACTCTATTCATGTTTTTTCGACTGAATTTCAATGTTGCGATATTCGATCGAAATTTTAACGATGTGTTAAAAAAATTTTTCGAAGAATTTTGAAAAAATAAAAAAGTAACAAAATCGACCCGCCCTGAAATTTTATTTTCGGTAGAAATGTATTTTTTTCATATACTCTTTTTCCATATTGATATATAAGGTTATATCGTCAAAAGTTTATATTTGATCGTAAATTTTTTTTTTTTTCGGAATCTTACGATTTATCAACTAAAAACAAAAAAGTTCGTTTCACGTTAGAATCGTGCGATTCACAGAATCAAAAAACGTGAGGAGAATCTCCACGGAGGAAAGAAGATTTCACAGATTATCCTTCGGAGAATTTTTTTTTTTTTTTTTTATCGTAGAAATTTATTTCTCTACCATTCGATACTCCCGGAGGTAAAGCACGCGCTGTATAACTTTGGGAGTAGCTTACGGTAGCTCGGTAGAGCCGCGAATCGGTTCGCAGAGACTGAACGTGTGCGGTTCGGAATTCGGTACACGATATAGTTCTCGTTTGTCGAAACCTACGACCGCATAGTGCACCTATACCCGTTCACGTACATCCTACTAGTTATATCCGACTATAGATGGCGCTATACAGCTGGTGCTATGGAGAACAACAGCCCGAAGCTCGTGTGCGGCTGGTTAGTTTGTGGCGTTGGTAAACTTTTGTCGAAACACGGAGAGAGAGCATTGTTTCGGACCGCGTAGGCATTAATACGTTATGGCGTGTACCGGTGAAGAACGAGCGAAATGTATCGTCACGACGATAGTGCGTCCTCTGCGGAGGAAACGAGATAGGACAGCGCGAAGAGAGGGATGGGGGAGAAAGATGTTCGCGATCGTATATACTGCTCCCTCAGGTGAAACTCTCGGTATGGCTTCGCCGCGTTTCTCGCTCACGTCTCTCGTCCGACCTCGAGAAAATGTATATACAACTATTGCGGGGGTTCCCAGGTCTCCGCGAAAGCAGTGTGAAGAGTTTCGATAGTTATAGGTCCAACGTAGTTAACGTCGGACTTTCGTCGTACTTTTCACAACTGCCACCACAGTCGGTAGTGGAAACGGCGTCGCTGTACATCGCGCTCTATATACATCGCGTCACCACGGACGAGACTACTTTCTGTCGCACTGCAGACTCCAAATTACTTTCTCTCGCCTGACTCGGTCCCGCTACGATGAAACGAAATGGTACGAGTGCCGAATGAGGGAGAAAAAAAAAGGATTTTACAGCGAGTTATTCGATTGCGAACATCCCTCGACTCAATGTGAACCACCGTCCCCCTCCCTCAAGGGACTTCATAAAAAACCGATTCAAACAAAATATAAGTTTTAATAACTTTATTTCATATCCTCGGCTTTGAAATTCGCGATCGAACCGACGTATACAGAATTTTATGGAATATTCTAATGAGTTATTTTCGAGAAAAAAATCGATATTTATTACGAAATCTTGAATGTTCAAGATTATTGCAAATTACAAAAAAAAATAAATGAAAAAAAAACATTATAAAAACTAATTTTCGATTTTGGGGTAATTTTTTTAACCCTCTGTCCTAATCTACAGGTGAAACAGACTGAATTATATTATAAAAAAAAAAAATTGACAAATTGTAGAAAATTGATTAATTATCAAATTCTGTAAATTTTTTTTTTTTTTTTTTTTTCAAATATAAATTTTAATCCGTTCCGCATGTGTAATAAAATTAAAAGGGTTCACTTTTTTTTTCTCTGTATTTGTTTTTTTTTTAATTTGCACTTTTACGAAACTTGATCGCCATTGTCGGTCAGCCTGCCATTCGATCTCTCGCAGTGATTCTACTCCTGCCGTTATAACGGAAAACGCAGGGAGAGGATTGAGTTGGACACTAAACTTCACAAACGATATAAAACGTTACTGGTTTAACGCTCGGAGTTTGCTCGCCGCTACATTTAACGTCCGCCCTTTACAGTCTCGAACTACTTTCAACGGAGAGTCTCGAGCGCATGAAAATTTCTTCGCGGCATTTCAAGTTTCTGACTTTCTTGGCTCTCTGTTTTCTCGTCTATTTCACTCTTAGCCTCTCCCTCCCCTCCTCCTCCCCCCCAGTTTTCCTTTCAGCCTTTTCACGCCGAGAAACGCGCGACGGCTTTTACACTACTTTCGTATTCGAGGATAATTACAAACTGCTATACATACTCTTTGGTTCGAGTCTAGTGACTTGTACAAAGATCGTTACGCGAGATGAAATACGAACAACGGGAGAATACCGCCGACAAGTTTGACGACGCTCTCAGCGTAATTTAAGTGTACTTTATATATAATCGTTCGGTAGGTACGAGGAAATTCGTCGTTAAATGTTTGTCGTACCCTGGATGGGGACATCGTGCCGGTGTCGCCGAAACTCGCGGCAATAACGTCTTGTTTGCAATCGACGTTACGTGCTCCGAAAACTCCGCGCACGGAAACACTCGTGATTTTCTTTTAAATTGTTTCGAACACTTCGCTCAAGGGTTACGTTATCGTTTTCTTTTTTTTTTTTTTTTTTTTTTTTTCGATAAATCCCTTGACACGTTTGCTTCATAATTTAATAGTTGCCTGACGTTGGTATACATAACTGCGAACGGTTTTGACACACCATTCGGTTTGCATCCATGTAACCAGTTAGACTCGGCGCGCTTTGCCGAACGCAACGCGCCGCCCAGAAATCTGGTCGTTCAAGTAAATCATTGCAAATTTATCGCGTATATCTCCAGTGTTCGACAGACTTTATTCATGTGTAGAGACACAATCGGCGCTCGAAAATCGAAGCGCGCGTGTCGCTTTTGTTATTAGTTGTTCCGAATTTTCCGTGGATAAAGCGAACGATAGCTCTACCGGTTGAACTGAGAAGAAAGAATGGCAGTGGCAATCAGAAATTTATTGTTAAATAGCGCGACAGTTGCGTTTTTTTAGTTAACTGTACGATATCGATCGGGATACTCGCAAAAATAATCGAAAGAGCAAAAATACCAAAAATGCCAAAATGCTAAAAATAAAAAATAAAAAAAAATCCTTAAATTTCAAATTTTCTGAATTCGCTATTAAATAGCACGACCGTTATTTTTTTTTTTTTTACTATACTGTATCCCGCTGGATAAAAAAAAAAATTATCAAAATTTCGAAAATACGAAAATACAGAAAATATAAAAAATACGAAATTACAAAAAAAAAATTTCAAAATTTTTTAAATTTCTGCACCGGTATGGAAATTTTAGTTGTGCAATAATTCGCGAGTAAATCTCAAAGATTAATAATTAATACACAAATGAAGAAACGCTCTCAGGAAAAAATACGCGGATTTATACCCTTCAAAGATCGTTAATCCTGGAATAAAAAAAAGAAGAGGGAAGCCGTAGTAAGGATAGCGTAGAAAGGGATCAAGGGACGGATCGAGGAGAGTAACTGAAACGCGGTGATGGCCTCGACCCAATCCCATCCGTAAATAACAAGACAGAGGCTCGGCTATGACGGACAAATGAAAGTGCGACGAGCGAGCGAAGGGAAGCGTATACGTGTTAACAAAGAGACGAAACAAAGGACAATCGGTTATGATCCGTTCACCTCCGGCAAACGTGAAGCTCTACTGGCGGAGCAATTCCTCGGGTGTCTCTCACCCTCACTCTCACAGCCTATCTATCTATATGTATCTTTCCCTCGTTCGTTTCTCGGTCGCGCCTGTTCGCACTCTCCGAACCCCCGGCCAGCGCTTTTACTCGCGTTCAGACAGTGGCGGTGACGTTGGTGCCAACACTACTCTGATGGTGATTTTCCCTCTGTCATCCCGGTTTTCTCTCTGCTCAGAGGAGAGAGCACTCTCGTTTTAACTACTCGAAGCAGCATCGTACCATCAGCTCACGCTACCTCGCGCTTTCGTTCCTGAATTAACGCGAGCTCTCTGGCAAAAAAGAAAGAAAGAAAAAAAAAAAAGAGAGAGAGGGAGGGAGAGAGAGAGAGAGAGAGGGAGGGAGGGAAAGAGAGAGAGAACGGGTATATAACGATGAGAAAACATTTTTCCTCTTCCATCAGTGACAGCCGGTTATTCGCCAGAAACATCCCCCAGCTATCCCTTTTACTCGGGTCTCGTTGTATATTATAAGTACATATGTATTCGAGAAGCGAGATGCTGGAGGATCGCGAAATATCTTCCTCTCTGTACCACCACCGACCTCGTTAACATATCTCACGAGTTTTCTTTTGTTCCGCGGTATATTGAGATTGCGGAACGCGAGAGGTTGAAGGGAGGATGAGGGTGTAACACGATAAAACATAGAGGGCGATACAGCGAAGACGATGAAAACAACATCCGATGAAACTGTCGAAACGGAAACTCGCGAGTACGCCGATTAATCGTCACTCGTCGTCGCAAACAATTGTTATCTCGATTCTGCTTCATTTTTTCCAATTTTTGCTCCGATGATAAAACAGAACATCGCGATATTTCACTTCGATAACTTTATACGACTTTATCGTGTAAACTGTTCTTCACTCCGCGGAGATATTCAGTTATATACGATATCATACATATCTACAAACACTCACTATGTTATTATAAATAATAATTTTTTTTTTCGAGTATTCGATTAATAGTCTGAAAATCGAAGAATTTTGTACTCAAAATAAAATAAGAAAAGTATAAAGAAAATTCGCATTTGCAATACAAAACAAAGCCATAAGTATATACATATATATTCATCCGTAAAGTATACAAATTACCCGATAAATCTTTATACGGAATCTTGTATTGTTCGAGACTTACGTCACAGACACTTATATTTTTCCGTGCAAAACAAAGTTGGCTAACGGTTACCAGTCTTACGATAAATACTTCCGACCAAAAGTTTTCCCCTGTTTCTCCTTCACTGTACAATCCGTTATAGTACCCCTCGCTTTCTTACTTCAACCCACAATTTTCTATTTCTCTCTTTTCCTCAGTACATTCCATACGGCTTTCTATCGTTTCTCTCTTTTTAACCAACTAGAATTATCGTTCGTTCGGAGTCTCGATGGTACCTACCGGCTATCCACCGAGAGAACTCGCCTCGAGGGTCTATCCTTGCTCTCCCCTTCTGTCTCTCTCTCTCTCTCCCTCTTTCTCTCCCCTTCTCTCTCTCTCTCTCCCTCTTTCTCTCCCAATCTCTCCCTCTTTCTGTCCCTTTCTCTCTCTCTCTCTCTCTCTCTCTCTCTCTCTCTCTCTCTCTCTCTCTCTCTCTCGCTCTCTCTCTCTCTCCCTCTCTCTGTCTCTCTTAAAACCCGCGATTTCACCCTAACCTCACTTTCTTACACCTTCCATCGGCGGCGAAACTCGCGAGAATACCGCGACGCTCGCCTTCCTCAATTCCAAGAAACTACGGCGAGGTATTTGCCCCATTCTGATCTGAAGGCGCCGCCGAGGCTCAACGATTCTCCAAGCAACTTGGTTCAAGATTTAGGTGAGGTCGAGGCTCTCATTTGGCAGCCAATTACAGTGGCACTAGAACCGATTCGGGGTGAAATCAACGTGCACAGGGTTAGGGGATGATGGTGAGAACGGAAATATCCTGCTGGTAGCAAACATTCGTCGTATCGATGGTTATCCGATGTTCATTGGTCGTCGTATATATTCGTGACTTACTCCGTTCTCGTAACTCGTACCATGGGACGCCAATGTTTGATTCACTCCGACCAATGGTGGCAAAGGGTTCCGAGAATCAGTGGGGGGAGGTATGGTATTGCCATTGGGCAATTGATCTTTGAAACTCCTCTTGCCGCGCTTGCGGAAAAAACGCGTTGAACACGGAAGCATTGGGAAGGGAGACGCGAGAAATTCGAGTGCAGGATTTCCCGCAGTACGATTGTTCGTAGCTATAACAAGCGTGCATAACGCATTGTGGATCAGCGGGAGAATATCAGGACGAAAGCCTCTTTGGTAGTTTATGTTTGGATGGGTTAAATGGCGTCGGTTGGTTTGCGGCTATAATTAATGTAATATCGGTATGATTGCATGTGTAATTGAAATACCGCTATCATATCCGCAAGCAAGAGAGGCGGAAACTAGTGAACTGTGCGAGAGATTCAGAATCCGCAGCTCTCTCTCCCTTTTCCCGAAATCCTTCATAAGCCTCATATCAGAGAAATTATTGAGAACACTGTCATCGCTCTCTCCCTCGTACTCTATCTTCCGCATAGCATCGCTTATAGCGATGTCTCTGTCGTCGTTAATACCCGCGGTCGGCAATCCCACTCTCACCAACGACAATCACCCACATTCGTGTGATTCACTGCGTTCCCTACGGCTCTCATCTCTCCCTTGAATCTCAAAATGCACACCCCAAACCACTATCTCGAACCCTCGTTTGACTAACCCCCTCTCCTTCCCCTTTCCCTCACCCCTTCCCCTTTCCCTCACCCCTTCCCCTTTCCCTCACCCCTTCCCCTTTCCCCACCCCTCCCCCCTACCCTCGGAGCGTTTAATCCACGCATATGAAAGCCTCGAGATTCACGGGAATATACCTGTATAAGTATACATTTCATTGACGGAATTTATATTTCATTCGAGAGATCGCGACTGCTATTAGCCTGAATTATAGAGCAACCGGAATTGAGTGAAAACAAAGCCGTCGCGGATAGAAACCATAGATCATTTAATCATTTGGATGCCCTCTGAATATCACTAAATACACGAGATACATCGCGATTTCCGCTTCATAGAGAAACATTTCGAAGACAAAAAAAAAATTTATGAAATTTCTTTACCGACAAAGCTTTCTCTTCGAGAAAACCAGCCAATTCGCGGAAATAAACAAAAAAAATAAATGAAAAATTTGTGGAAAAATGTTCAATTTTCACGGATTTTTTAGTCGCCATCTCGATATTCAGTGTCGTACGTTCGGATAAAAAAATAATCCATTAAATTGTCGATTGAAAAACAGAAAAATGTTACACGTGTTCTTCGTCGAACGCGAATCGTCGTTCGGCGGTGTGCCAGTAAATATCGCCGCCGCGTAACTCTCGCACCCTGGCAAAGGTCCGCGGCGATAGAACGAACAGATTGCAAAAGGAAATTGCACGTACGTGACGGTACGTACGGACGGATGAAAAAGCATCGGTGAAATGATCATCCGCGTATACATCATGTGTGTTCGTCGGTCGAGTTTCTCCAATCATTATTTTTTCATTCTCTTCTCTAACCCGACAGAGTCTCTCATCCTCAGTCCGTCACTTTTCGCATTGCCGTCGTGTCTTTTCATCATCATCTTTTTTTTTTTTTTTTCTTTTTTTTTCTCTTTCGTCTCTGCTGTTTTCCGCCTGTTCGACATTGCGGGTTCCACTTGTGTACGCCGTCGGGGAAGAGTCATTAACGGGCAACGATGATGGTTCGAATATTCCGCTTTCCGCGAAGCATCAGACACACAGAGAGCCAAACGAACGACGCAACGATGACGAGGGGACCACAGAGCGATATAGATCCGCCGAGGCTTGCATGGGTATCCAAGCGATTTCTACGATATGGATATAGCAGCGACAACGAACGGTCCTTTTGCCTCTTCACCCCCTCCCACCCCCACCCCCATCCTCCCCTTCGGTATATAACGATTGCAGAAATATTACGAGCGTCATCAGCAGAAGGATACCTCCATTGCTCTGCATCATACATGTCGCGTCTGTCTGTCTCGTCGGCTCTCTTCTTTTTGTTTCCAACAACCTTTCGAATCGTCTGATTCGCAGAGCTTGCAGTGTTCCCCTTACACCGACCCCACACTCCACCCAACGCTATCCGGGCATCCATCGTGTTTTTTCCCCTTCGCGATCTATCGTATTCATTCATTTTTTTTCTTCTCCCTGATATTCCTTCGCTCTCGGCAACAACTTTAGTAATCGATCATCGCGATTGTACCCCCGCAAAAGTCTTGATCGACTCGGCACGTTCCCATACGCGCATCGAAATCCGTCGGAATCTGATATTTCACTAAAGAATTTTTAAAATCACCATTTTGTCGGGTCTCAGAAAACCAAAGAACACAAAAAAGGATGGAATAGTCATATAATCGGGAACGTCCTTCAGCCTTAAGTTTGTGTAGTTTTATATGTAGAAATGTCCTGCGCGGCCAGTGAACGGGAAGAAGGAGAGAGCGGGTGTAGCCGGAACGCAAAACGAGGCAAATATGAAATGGTGTCGCAGAGAATTATTTATTGCGCCGAGTATAGAGGGCACAGCGAAATACAGTACCGTAACGTAGCGCACGGCTGGCAAAATATTTCTACGACGTTGGGGAAAAATATATTTCAACTCAGGAGTGGAGAGAGGGGAAAAAACGAGCAGCGGAAAAGGGTGTGCGGAATCCTGGGGGGGGGGGGGGGGGGGGGGGGGGGACAGAGAAAAATTGAAAAAAAGCAGCCGCGGAGCGAAAAGAGGTAACGAAATTTCTTCTTGGCGTTTATCATTTTTCGGATTTTTCAAACTCGCGTAACATTGGCGACTCCCATCTCCCCGTTCGCTGTTACCCATTATCGTCAGCTTTCGTCTTCGAGAAAACAGATGTGATCATATTTGTCTTTGTCTCCGAAGTTTTTATCTCGCGGCATCGTTAAGATCGAAGGATCGTAGTGGAAAAATTGCGTGTACCTTTCGTAGAATAAGGCCTCTGGAGCCTTCTACAGCATCTATGTCGTATTCCCATCTTTCCGACGGTCTTTTCGAACGCCCTGACTTTTCCGCATGCGCAAACACCTACATGTCGGTGTACGCATGCTATGCATACGGCTTATTTCCTATAGTAACCGTAAATGCTGATTCTGAAGTCAAAGACTTACACCCCCTTAAAGTCTCGTTAGAGAGATGATAACACGATGAGGAAGGATTAATTATGGTTTCTCCCCGTAACTGTTACGTCGCCTCCACGGTTTGCCTTTTACAGCATCCATATCGTATTCCTAACTTCCGGAAGGTCCTTTCTGACGCCCTGACGTTTTCCGCATGCGGAAACACCTACATGTCGGTGTAGACATGCTACGCATACGGCTTATTTCCTATAGTAACCGTAAATGCTGATTCTGAAGTCAAAGCCTTCCACCCCCTTAAAGTCTCGTTAGAGAGATGATGACACGATGAGGAAGGATTAATTATGGTTTCTCCCCGTAACTGTTACGTCGCCTCCACGGTTTGCCTTCTACAGCATCCACATCGTATTCCTAACTTCCGGAAGGTCCTTTCTGACGCCCTGACGTTTTCCGCATGCGGAAACACCTACATGTCGGTGTAGACATGCTATGCATACGGCTTATTTCCTATAGTAACCGTAAATGCTGATTCTAAAGTCAAAGACTTACACCCCCTTAAAGTCTCGTTAGGGAGATGATGACGCGATGACGAAGAATTAATTATGGTTTCTCCCCGTAACTGTTACGTCGCCTCCACGGTTTGCCTTCTACAGCATCCATATCGTATTCCTAACTTCCGGAAGGTCCTTTCGGACACCCTGACGTTTTCCGCATGCGGATACACGTACATGTCGGTCTAGACATGCTATGCATACGGCTTATTTCCTATAGTAACCGTAAATGCTGATTCTGAAGTCAAAGACTTACACCCCCTTAAAGTCTCGTTAGGGAGATGATGACGCGATGACGAAGAAGTAATTATGGTTTCTCACCCTAACTGTTACGTCGACTCCACTGTTTGTGCAAAGATCATCGAGCCTTAGGGTGTTTTTGAACAACAGACTCCACGTTCCAAATAGAAAAGGGGAGAGTTGAACGAAATCATCGTCTACACCGCTGGAATTCTGTGAGACGGAATATGGGCGGTTGGCATGCGAGAATGCGGTGAACGCGAGACGGCGAAGCGTTATCATCGCTTTCTGTACGATGTGGCGAGAAGCTCTTTCTCCTTTCGCGTCTCTTATTCTTGGGTTGCGATGCTCTTTCCTCTTTCACGTTTGTTGTCTCCATTATGAGATCCTCGTCTGGGTTGGCGCTAAAGCCGCTCGCTCTTTGAAACCCCTTCGACACGAGAAATCGTCGCGCACAACAATCATGGGGGTTGTTTTGAATGGAAGCCGTAGTAATTGTTATGAGACAAAAGGTCCGCACCAGAGCAGTTCCTATGGCGTGTTTCACGATGCGTCTCGACACGCGGATTTCTTATTCTCTTGCGTCTCGTAGCCTTTTCCCCTTATTTCAAATTCAAAAGCCTCCTGAACGTTGAATGACGTGTCCTCAAAGGTGCGCTTTGCAGGAACGACATAATGATACGCATTTCTACGGTTTCTGTAATTTCGATTGTATTTGTTCGCATCCATTAAATCTCCGGGCGTTACGATTGCTTCCTACAGTGTTTCCGCTGAGAGCCATTAGACCTTCAATCGCATTGTTGCCTATTTTCGAAGTGAGCAACCGGCAAACTTCATGCCGCCATTTATCACGGAAAAGCATAGCGCGCCATCTCGTGACGTTTCTGTGATTCGTATTTCTTTGACAAGACAATTAATGTATCTATCGGACGGGATTCCTCGGGAACTGACGCGGGAATTCTATGGCTCACGAATTGATAATCAATTGTCGATCACTGTGCGTCCGGACCACTAATTACGACGGCGAATGGCCCTCGAGACTTCTTTGTTTATCTCAAGCATCGTGTCCGCTCCATTATCTCGTTCTCTTGGCTCGAACGATGCTTTGGCAATTTTACAATTTCCCTCAACTGCTATTCGACAATAACCAATAATCGGACGATTAATAGAACAATTTGCTTTGAGTAATCAATCGTTACACGATTCGCGATTTATATGACCGATCCGAGTTGTGACATAATTATTGACGATAACTATATTCCCAATAGCGCACAAAAAATCGAGTTGCGCAACAATATCGCGGAATAACGAGGGTTATTTTTTTTTTCTGTCGCATTATCCATTCAGTTGTTTCCAAGTGCCCATCGGTTGTCCGAAGTAAACGCTAATAATTGACTGATTGACGAGAATTACGACCCTTCGGGATTATTACGATTTTCTAGCAGCGCATCGATCCTCAATAATAATTTTTTAAAACTCCACTATTTTCTATAGAAATCAGCAATTCATTCATACAGTACAGAAATCCGTTTCACAACTTTATCGTCGAATGAGTAATAAATGCTTCGATAAGAAAAAAAAAATATTGAAAATCAAGGAAGGAATAAAATATCGCAGCATCCTGAAAATGGGTGAAAGATCGAGATAAAGATAGAAAGCGAACGATGAAACGACGGTAATGACGAACCAAATATAGTACCGTTTGTAAAAACGTTCCGAAAGGCTTCGCCTCTCATTATATTTCCTCGAGCTTTGCCTTCACCCCCTCCCCCACCCTTCTACCCCGTGCGATTCTGTGGCTCCCTCGCGTTTTCCAGCTTCCCGCTCAGCCGCCCCGAGCGGATCGTGGAGTACCAACGAACGGCAGAGAGATAGTCGGAGGGGTGGGAGCGGAGGGGGTGGTTTCTGCAAAAGGCGAGGGACCGAGATAGCTGTAGGCTTTGCACTCATCCCCTATTTCGCAGCGCGCCAACGAGAAGGCGCGATTTCCTTGAATGCGGGCCAAAGATTGCCCACGGTAATAATTATTTCGACCGCGGGACCGTCGGAGGCTTTCTTTTAAAAATCACCGAGCTGTGAATAACAAATGAAGAAGAAGGAACAAAAATACAGTAGAGAGCGACGGAAAAAGTTTTATAGGAACGCGATTGGAGGGTGAAGCTCGGTTTTTCGGCGAACCGAAAGAAAGAACGAGAGGCAAAAAGGATTCCTAAAAGGATGAAGAGGAAACAAACGAAAAAGAAAGGTTGCAAAAAAAGTAAAAATAATCGAACACCCCCGGGAAAATCGGTAGAGGGTGAGTGGAAACGATATAACGAGTGAGTTTAGATGGGGAAAAAAATTAAAATAACAACGAGGCGGGTCGTGCTTGCGGATAACGAGTTCAATGAGAGTCCTTCTTCGCCCGATTAAACGGCCAACGTACCGTGCAACCTTCGACGATTAATTGCGCCGTTAATAAATTCAGCCTCGAAGCATGTATATGCTTATAATCGCTTATACATATATGGCAAATTACATTTACATTAACGTCACGCGCCGGAAGATATACGCCCCGTGACTCCGGGTGGAACTAATTTGCGATAGTATTCGCAATATAAACGTCCGCCCTTCCGCATCCCTCTCCCAACCCCTACGGTACGTCCAGCTTCCACTCGCTGCGCGGCCTTCACAACAGAGGCGAATAATTTCTGCTAAATTACCGAGGCCTGTGCGCGCTGACAATAGCGGGCATAAGTCGCGGACGATATTGGTCACAGACAGGAACAGAGAAACTGTGTGAATATACAATTCATGACACAGTACACGAATGTCAAAGGATTATTAAAAAAAAAAAAAAAATTAAATTGAAATAAAATAAATATTCACATAATATTATAAAAAATTTGCATAACAACATAACAGAGGTGGAAGTGTTGAAATCGGTAAAAATACGATTTTCCACCCTCTGATTCTTTTGCGACCGTCAAATGTCCGCGTCGAAGCGTTTATTCACGAATTTTCATTGTTGACAAATTTTTACGTGGCAATTTCAATTTTACTCGGTGTCGCATTTACTTTTTTAAATCACACATTTTTTTTGTTTTTTCAAAGTATTTAATTTCACGAGGTTGATGAGTTTTCATTCGCCACGGTGGAGAGAATTTCTTTTTTCTTTTTCCCTTTTTCTTGTAAATTTTCAACGATTTTTTTTTTTTTTTATTATAAGGGAAGGAAAATAGTGGAATCGCTCGTAACTACTAGGGCTTTGACGGTAATTAACTCTTTGGAAGTATGAAACACTTCGGGTACATATCCAATTACCCGAACGTGTGTATACCGATACGATTGGTACTCGTGTATGAAAATCAAACTCCGCATCGAATATTCCGTCGGAATTAAACTTCTCTTCAGTACCTTTTGCTTTTTTTCAAAGTTTTTTTTCTTTTTCTCGACTTTTCCATAACTCTCTGAGGTAAAATTGTGCGGCGTCTACATAGCTTCGTGGAAGCAGCGAATTTGGTATTTTCCGTTTATCGGCTGTCCGTCAAATATTCCAAACTCTCCCGTTAGCAAAACCAGTGCCAAAACGACGAGGAAACCAGATAGTTCGAGTTCTGCTTTGGAGAGCCAACGCGATAGAGCCGGAGAAAAAAAAAAAAATGTATGTTGACGGAGAAGTTGAGTGGCGCATGGAAATTTAATTTTCCAGATCTAGTGAGTGAGGGTCGTGAGTGAGAAACGGATGATGTGAAGGGTGCAATTTTGAACCTTCCCTTTTTCATTAGGTTTCCCCACCCTTCAAAATCCGAAACACAACAATCCATTTATTTTTTTTCTACGCGTATTCACAACACACATGCAAAACAGTCGCGAAGTAGTAAGGGTCGAGATTTGGTCAGACGTAACGTCGTGCTTCAGCGCTCGCTGAGGGATGTTTATTTTTAGGATATTCCGTGTAGACTGCAGCATATAAACGTATATAACTGTCAGTGCAACTGTGATAGTCGCGAAATACCGGTTGGTAGAAGCTGCTGAATGTTTCCAAAAGCTTTCCAGAAGTCTTGGTATATATACACATTCCGTAGTTTCGTACGGTACTCGGAGTCGGTCGTAGGCAAGCCGTTTGTCGAGTATCATATCATACAACACTCGACCCTCTCTTCCCCAGCCTCCCGATCCCTTGAACTACCCGTAGACTAGCTGAACAACGCCTCAACCCTCCGTACGAACTCCTCTTCTAGCCGGTAGGAGAGGCCAAGCTACGTCGCCCGAGTGAGGAACATATATACGCTGCCGTTGTTGGAAACGGGGGTGAGCCACCTACGGACAAGGGGATACTTTGTTTGCCCAGTGCTCGACCATTACTAACCCTGCTACAACAACCCGGCCTACCTATGTCACTCTCAAGCTTTCCTGGCACGAGTCGCCGTGTCAATGTATATGTACACACAATATTATATTCACGAGGGCGTTGAAACCGTAAAGCTACGCCATCCCTTCGAAAGAAAAGTTTCAAACGGAAACAGAAAAATGTTATAATTAACTTTAGTGAATTATGAGCGTTTATTATTAGAATTATTGCTAGATAATTGATAAAAGGGGATGATTCATCGTTACGTTGAAATGCGAATGCGAAGGGGTTGTTGCAAGAATACTAAAGGGGATGTACCGGCGAAGGGGCAAAATATTTGAGAGAAGAACTAAAAACTACGACAGGAAATTATATACACCGGAAGTTTATCTGAATACTAATTTTTTTTGTTATCAATCGATGTTTTGAGCTCTTAAGGGTGTTTGATGGTCAGTATCAGCGAAACGTGTTTGTATAGAGCGAATTAACGGTATACCCTTAACGGAAGTAATGGACGGAGAAAATCGCAAATTTATTCCATTTTTACACATTCTAAATAAGACGACAGGAAACTGTGTATACCGGAAGTTCGTCTGAATACGGATTCTTTTGTTATCAATCGATGTTTTGAGCTCTTAAAGGGGTTCGATGGTTAGTATCAGCGAAATGTGTTTATGTATAGCGAATGAACGGTATACCCTTAATGGAAGTAATGGACGGAGAAAATCGCAAATTTATTCTATTTCTACACATTTTAAGTAACGGAGGTGCAGCGCAAAAAGAGCGATGGACGTTCCCATGCGTTCGGAATTTTCGAGAAATTTCAAGGGAAAATCGTGGCGGCATGTCATTCCGTGACAAACACAATTACAATTCTGATACTCTTCGCATAACAGGTTCGTTTAATAGACGCAGTGCCGTTCATGTCGGCCCCTTGTAAATGCGATCAAACTTCGTAAGCGTAATAAAAAAGAAACTGCCGTTCGTCAATCTCCGTATAGTGATATCGAGACAAATCGAATTTCTGTCGTTACATGAACGCCAATAACGACGCGCATGTCTGAAACTCGTATAGCCGATGATGCAGATACGGTAAAAATGCATATGCCACTGGAATTGAATAACAAGAAAACGCCCGATCTATAAATGGTCAGTGAGCAGTAATTCAACTTGCAATATACAAAGGAACGGCAAAATCTGCTCTCGTAATTTCGATGTTATGAGCTCCGATTTCACTTCAGTCTTAAAATCGATAATCCGTCCTAAAATTGAGGCTTAAGAGTGATTAAAGTGGTTTTGTTAACCATATTAATAGACATATTATAATTAATTAATTAATTAATTAATTAATTAATTAATTATTATTTATTGTTTATTATTATTTTAAAATAATAATAATAATTACTATTTTTATTATTATAAAAATTAGGTAAAGGATAATTATAATTATTATTTGCTTTATTTTTTTTCGATCCCACAAGTGATAAATATCTTATCTTATCTCTTTGTCAGTATTATCATTTACAAAAATGTAATCCCTTTGCTACTGCAAACGTTATCACAGCGGCTCCGTCCAATGCCTTCTGGCTGAGTGTTTCCAGACTCGTCTTCCGCGCTTTCGTACTATTCGCCCTTTTCTCCTCAACCTCTTTTTTTTTTGGCTCTCATTCTCGTTTCATCATTGGAGTTGTGCCGCAGTCGTCTCTTTAATTCTTTGTCGTCGTTGCCCTTCTCATCCCCTTGAATCTGCGCGGCAACGAAGCTTGAGGGGCCCAAGCGCTCCCTCTCACCTCTTGACTTCGCGACCTCACGCTAGATTAGGATTTATTTTAATCCTAAAGGACTGTCGCGACTTAACCCTCCCTTTACCCTCCCCAAACCTCCAGGCGGCAGTAACGCGTAACGTTGCTTTTCCGGCCCTTTCGTAATTCTCACTTTCTCAACGTTTTTACTTCATTCTCAGTCTGTTTTTACCTCTGGTATCCTGAATTTCTTGGCTGTTGCCATTTGCCAACGGCAGTTTATTCTCTTACAAGCTCTGCTAACTTTCTCGACGTTTCTTGTCTACCAGTCGAATACGAAAGGGTAAGGAGAGAAACCCATCCTTTTATTCCGCTCTACAGCCATCAACCTTTAACCCGGAACTCCTTCAACACTCTCTCACCTCCTCTCTCGTAGGCGCTTACGGCTCTTAAATCAATTGATGCTGCTGGGCACTTCTCGACTGCGTAATTGAAAGGAAAAAAGGGGGAAAGATGGTATAACAAGTGGACGGATTTTCGAGAAAAGAACGCCTGGCAATTGGGAAGGGTTGGGGCTGCGTAAGGAGGCGAAAAGAATCGGAAGGAAAGGCGCAAGACGTATAGAAAATAAGGAAAGTGAAGTTGGGCCTCGCAATGCTCGAGGAATCCCGCAGGAAGTAGTAAGCGCTCGCGCTTTTATGCTGTGCCAGGATCGGACCTCTAACGACTCCCCGCCGGAACGCATCAAAGGATATCTTCTTTCATCGTCGTTAACAACCTCTTTTTTCAATTTATTTTTTTTTACATTTTTTTTCGAAGTATTACGCTTTTATCTCTTTTTTCCCATTGGATTTCTGGCATTCCTCTCCCCTTTCCCCGCGTAGAAACGACGTCGAAAACGAGATTTGAAATTAAATTTTCTCAGTTGCAAAAACAAATTTTCCTTCAATAAAAATCCACCGTTGGCTCTCGGAATTTCTCTCAATGGGACAACTGAAGTCGTCAGGTTTTCTCCCTTAACTTCTGTATTTCGTTGTTTCGGAAATGATGAATAGCTAAAGAAACTAAAAGATTTTAATAATAAAATTGCAATCGTTCCTATCGAAGAACTGTCGCGTCACTTGGCGATTCGTCACTCGTTGCAATAATTCTAAATTTTTTTCTTCGAGGTTTTTTTTTTTTTTTTTTAAATTTTATTTATTAGTTAAATATTTTTACTAAATAAAATTTACGACAATATAAATCGTCACAACTAACAATAAAATCGAATGCGGACGAAAGATCGTTGTCGGTTGCGGAAAAATAACGGCAACGAAGCAAACACTTTCGTGGATAAAAAAGGTTATATTAGGTATATAAGTGTATATATATATATTTTTTTTTAATTTTTTCTATCGATCGTATATTGAGGTGACTGCCTGACGCTTCGTCGTAAAGTATTGGTGAAAAGTATCGGAGAGCCAGTGGAAGTGCATCTTTCGAGGAAAAAAAAAAAAAAAAAACATCATAAAGTAAAAAACGGAAGCGCGTTAGAAGCCTTTCGATAGATAGAGAGGCGAGAGGTATGGCTATGACGTAAAGCCAGAAGGTAGAAAATATTGCCGTTGCTTTTTCATCCCTATTTCTACACATCCCGAGGGTTCCTTCGAGTTTCCATGCTTTTTTCTTTTTTTTTCTTCGTTGACTGCATCTGCTTTCGTTCATTCGCTCTCCTTTGCTCTCGTCGCATTTGCCGTGCTGCAGTTGCAGTTGCACCGGATCTGAGCCGCACTGACGCGCGTGAGAAGAAGATCAGCAACGGTAAATTTATCCCATATTGCAAGAGCATTATAAATTTATATTGCATCCGGCGATGTGTACCGCGTTACCTTTTGCACCCCCTGTGCACTTTCGTCCCGCGTTTTCTAACTTTTCTACCCGTCTCTCCTCATCGTATCACCGATGAAACGCGCCGATCGCATATATCGGAAACTTTTTTGTGGAAAACCGAATTTCCCCAATAGGAGACTCTCGGCGCTTGGAAGTCGTTTCATTTCGCGAAATATGAAGCGAAATCGAGCGTAAGATATAAGTGCTGAGTAATTGCAATGAGAGAGTGACTTGCAAAAAGAAAAAAAATCGAATTTTGTATAATCCGTCGCGTCTTATCGCGCCGTAATGAAATTCGACGTGTTCATAATAACGCCACCTGCGGAAGACAGTGACAAAGGTCTCATTTAGGTAGCGGGGAAAAATAAATCGGCGAATGAAAGAAAAGACTTTCACTAACGATCGTAATATCTGTCGATCACTCTTCGTTACGTTTCCGGGCCGATAATCTCGATGATGAAATGCGTCTGAATTTTTTTTTTTGCTCTTAATAGACCGCTTTTTTTTAAATAATTTTTTCGTCTCGGGGTGTTAACTCAATTGGTATCATTTAAAAAAAAAATTTTTTACTCTTTTATAATCGCCCAATGAAACGTACGGACGAACGAGCGATTGGCGGGCGTAAAATTTTTAGCTATCTGCACACAATCGCCGGTTGAATGCTCAGCGAGCCTCTGGCGGTATTCATAGTTCGGAAATTATCACTCCTCTTTCTGTACGCTGCTGTGGAAACGTACCGCACTCCGCGAGGCACAACTATCGCGATAGGAAACAACGGAAATGAGAATAGACAGAACATGAATTCATTTCTCGCAGTAAATAAATAGCCGTGGGCTCGCGGCTCCGTGGATATCGGTGTACAACTTGAATCAACATGCGTACAAAAACGTTACTTTCGGTCGCATTGTTTTTACGCGCGAGCAGTGTAATTGCGAGGACCACTTCGGTAATTTTTTTCCCGTATTTACACTGTTTTCATGTTAATAATATTTTCGGTCTCAATCGGTGAGGTCAGTGAATTTCGAATCGGCAATAACTTTCGAAATGAAATTGCCGTTTTCGCAAACATCACGTGAATTCCGAAAGACGCACGAAAAAAATTACGGACATTTTAAAAAATTTTTTTTGAAAATACGTAAAAATGTACGAATTGAAAAAAATTCGACGAAAATTAAATCGAAAAATCACTATTAATTAAAAAAAAATTTTAACTGAATACGATTTTCCGACGTTTTCAAACACTCGAGACACGTTTTCACGAAAATCGTGAAAAAAATAATTTCGCAAAAGTATAACTTCCTTCGTCAGGAGGTGAAAATAATTATTATTATGCTAAAGCCTTCAGGAGATTTATCTCTCGATCTTTCTGGGAAAAAAAACTTCATGTTGAGATTGAGGAGAAAAATAGCGTGAAATCCGGGAGTTTAGACTGAAATTGCTGGAAAAATATCCTCAAAGCGTTTTCTCGTAACATGCGCAGCCCGGAGGGTTTATCCTCTGCTGCAATACGAGAGCTTCAAGCATCACGTTACTGCACAACCAAAAGCGAGCGGTAGCGGCAGCAGCATTGGTAGCAGTAGTAGAAATCGTCGGTTCTCTACATCTCGGGTTGTAGACTGCACGTTCCACTTATTGGCCGCGTGCCGAGTGCACGCAATCGCCCAGATTTATGGAGAGAGCCTTTTCTCTCCTCTCTCCACTTTGCGAACCGCCGAGGGTTTCGGTGTGTGCGACAGGGGAGGATAGCAAAAGGGAAAGAGAGGTAATACGGTGGGCGCACGAGGGAGAGGGAGCGGTTGGCTAGCAGACCGCCGACGACTCGCCACCGGGAATATCAAAGAGGAAACAATAGCTCGGGCCGGCGAGCTGCGTGGAGGGAACCGGGCGGATGGCGCGGTGGCGAGAAAAATTGCAAAATACTTCGGCGCAGAAACTTATTTATCGGTCGCTCCCGACGGCTACTTGATTTACGGCTCAGTGCATGCAGCACACCGTTAGTGCTGCATCGTCGTAACATATATATAGATATAGACGTTACCTACGGTATTAGTTATAAGTATAACTATATATCGGTGACGACCGCAGCGTGTCGATCGGCTTTCCGGAAACAAAATTAAAAAAGGGGTGCAATAAAAATTTTTAAAAAATAAAAAAAAGGGGTTAAGGCGACAGTGGTGTAGCGGTGGTCCGCGATAATCGCCGTCATTCTAAAAAATTATCGAGTACCATCAACGCGCAAATGCTGGAAAGATATATATATTTTTTTAATTATGTTGGAAAAATTTAATTAATTTATACTTTTTTATTTATGCTGTATCGGTGTCAACGAGATTTTTGATAATGAACTTTTTTTTTTACAATTTTTTCACGTATTTCCCTTCTTTAAAAAGACATTGAAAAAATTGGAGATGTAAGGGTAGTTTTTGTTTTATTTAATGGAAAGCTAAAAAAAAATCATAAAAATTGTATACTACTTCGGCAATCGTTCATCAAACAGTTTCTCAACTTGCAACTCAGCATATGACACGATATTCTGCTCAGCAGGCCTGGAAAATGACGAAACCACCCGAAAAAGATGTGTACAATCATCGATCTTCCGTTATATCCGAACTGCGATTTTTTTTTTCACGTTTCTATATGCCACTCGTTTCGATGTTACGAACCTCATAGAAGGTATGGCGAGTATATATCAAGGATGAGATTCTATATGCATCGAGGGTTGAAGAATGGAGTTTGAAGTATATAGGGTGTTCGCAGTGGAGAATACGACTGCGGTGTCGGTGGGTTGGGCTTTTGCGGGGACGGGACGCCGGTTTCACGCGGGGTCAGGATATATGGCCGCGAAGGAAAAAAAAGGGGTCGTTACCGGAGGCTCATTAACGGAAACTACCCCCAAGACACCCCTAGCAACACCTTCGAACCCGACGGTGTTCACCAGCGGGCCACTCGTCTCGCCTGGAAGAGGCTGCGCTGCCTCTGCCTCCTGGGCTCGCCAGAGCGTGCAAGAGGAACAGAGGTCCAATACTAATTAGCCCCGACCCATCGGTCCCTCTTCACCCTTACCGGCTTCCAACTCTCTGCGCATTTCGCTGTCTACCCAACCCCTCGGCACTCTCTCTTTCGCTTCTTCGTAATACTCTCGGGCTTTCGCCAGTTCCATCATCTATCGTATACAATAGTATTCACGCGAATCTTCGCACCTCGCTACACTCAGCTTCGGCGAAATACCGCTTGAAAGATTTCTTTGCAGATGTTGCGTTTATCAAAGAAACGATAAGGGTCTTTTGTAAGACGAAAAGAAATTAACAAGATTGTTATGGTGCCGTTTTCGGGCGCTTTTTTTCACGGAGTCTCCGTCCCTTAAATGATCGTATTTTTTTTTGTACGCGACCTCCGCCTCGACGCAATTTATATCGTGTTGTGACTCGGAAAAGCATTTCAGTCGAAATAAAATATCGCAAAAATTTTTTTTTTGTGTTTATCGGGAACGAATGCAATTAATTTTTTTCTGCTATTTTATCTATCGAGATTTCGGTGATACATGTCGCCAAATCCCGATAGACGTTTCGTATATAAAAAATACATATATGCATGAAAAATTTATGTATTTTCGAAGGTTTACGAACGGCAGACAGAAAAAAAAGATGAACTATTTTTTTTTTTTTCATCGAGATTCTTATATTCAGCTGTGAAAATGTGAAAATAGTGTTACGCTTTCCCAAAGGCATCGATACAAATCGCCGAACGATTCAACCAAACCGAGACACTGCTTCATGTCCGGAAAGATTCCATTTCGGATTCCCGCGGGGCGATTGTAGACTATGGCCGGAGGTATAGGGATAGTAGAAAAGGAGTACGAAAAACGCTGTGCTATGTGAAAACTCGTCACGCTACCGTACAGAGGATGGAGAGCGAGAATTGGAAAATATTCTCTCGGGGAGCCACGATAAAGAGAGACGACACGAGAAAATTTACTGTGGTCCTCTCTTCGTCTGCATTTTTTTTCTATTCATTTTTTATTTTTTATTTTTATTTGTCTGTCCTTTTTTTTTCTTTCGTTTTCACGAAGAAATTCGTTCAATCCTCGTCTTTTGGGAGCGACGGTGCGCTCTCACTTGGCTGCTTATATTTCTGCGGATAAATTGCAACGTATCCTTTTCTCGATTTCGTTCTCCTCCTCCTGTCCGTTATGTCTTACGTCTCCTTTTCCTTTTGCCACGGAAATTCAACCGTTTCTCTCTTATATTTTTCTCTCCCTCCTATCTCCGTCCCCATCGATCAAGCGTTTCTCCTTGTGGTCCACGGGGCAAAACCTCGCTCGACGGACGACGCGCAAGCCACGCGGTTTTTCCAACGAATTAAAGGGAAATGGAGATTCACGGAGCTCTCCGCGAACGGCGAGATGGGGGCCCGTATACCGCGGTTATAGAGATGGAAAGCTCGCGAGCATTTCAGAAACGTTCTTTTGAGTTGACCTAAGCAGAAAATGGCAAATCTTGAAACGCGAGTGGAGAAAAACTCTACGATGAACGTTTGAACGCTCGTCAAGCGCGAGAATCCCGTCCTTCGCCATTTTTCTTTTTTATTTTTTTTTTCACCGTCTTCCCGTTCGCTTTGCCACGCGGGCGAATTGCGATTCAGTTCGTTTATTCTCACCGAAAAAAAAAAAAATAAAAAAAAAAATCCGGAAGTGCATTTTGTTTAAAAATAATGCGTCCCGTAATAACACGATTTTTCGACTTCGTTTCGAAAAAAAAATGTATTATTACATTTTTTAAATTAACTATTTATTGGTTCTATAACCAATTTGTCGAAAAATAAAGTTCTGTTACGATGTTTCGAAAATCTGAAAGACCCGAATAACTAAACTGAAACTAAACTGATCAAATTTTTATGACGCCTTTAGAAGATTTAATACGCTCGTTAGGAATTTTTTTTTTTTACATTTCGTCGAAAACAGTGTGCTTTTCAATTTGAAAAGATGTCGCGTACATGAAACGCCTAACGTCAAGGGGTTGAAAGGGTTAACATTATTACAACTCACGACAGGACAGAAAAAACCTCTTTTGGTCCAAAAGGTATCCCTGCGTACACCTGAAAAACTTTGGGTCATCATAAAATTTGAATATTCAAACAATTCACCTGCCCCTCCCCCCTCTCCACGCCATTTTCTCACAAGCGAGCCCTCCAAAATTCGTCAGAATAAAAAAAAAAGCTCGTTAGCGAACTCAACTTTCCACTGAATCTAAAGTATCATCGCGTGGCAGATAAAAAAAAACGACTCTTGTGCAAAAATATACCTTCCGACGATTAATATCAACAGCGGGTGGGGGAGGCGAAGGAGAAAATAACGAAGGGTTCGTGAGAGAGCTTATGAAATTTTATTCAAAGGGAACCTTTTTCGAGGCTTCAACCCTTGTCGAGCATCGTCGCCCCTTCTCGTTCCACGTAACATAGTGTTGACATTAATTTTTTTTTTTCTCGTATCTCGGAATGGGTTTAGAGTGGCGAAGTCTTTATTTATCAACAAGCGTTGGATGGTTAATTTTCATGAATTTTTACAATTTTTTTTTTATTTTATTTTTTTTTTTGCGTTCTTACTTTCTTATCAACACGCGGAGGTGAAAAGAAACGGAACGAAAAGTGTAATGAAAGGGGAAACGTGGAAAGGGGATGTAAGGGATGCGACTGCCGCGGCCGGCAAACGACGTGACTCCGAGGCGTGCCGTGGGGGGTAATTAACGAGCGGGTGAGAATATCTTCTACCCTTTGGAACATACGTTTAACGACCTAAACGCCGACTAGCAGTGGCTTGAAGCTGCGAGCTTTCCGGTTGCTCTATGGGGATATTACGTACGGTGAACACTCGAACGTGATATATACATATAGGAAACCGGTGCAGCCTCCGAGCACGTCGTAGAAGTGCAGGCAGGAGGCAAGAATCGTTGTCGTCGTCGTCGTCGTCGTCGTCGTCGTCGACGACGGTTAGTCTGCGCTCGCGTTACGTGGCGAGCACGTACTTCTATAATTGTTAGGGTGGCTTCGAGACAACCTTTAACGGCTCCCCATAAATGCCCGTAACCACTATATGGCGCCCTCTATCCCCCGGCGAGCAAAATTTAAAGGCTTTTTCCAACGGCATATTTCGTCGTTGAAACTGACAACCGAATTTTCTCAATAACTCGCGTGATACGTGCTGCGAAAACGATTTCGATTATTATAGTATAGTTCGGCGGAACTTTATCTTTTCGTTGGTATTCAGATGACTATCTGATTATTCGCTATTATCTCGAAACGAGTACATTTTTTTTTACGGACATTTCTTTTTAACGTCCTGATAACGCTTATCGCTGCATCTCGTTACAACACCGCAGAGTATTCTTGGAAATTCATTGTAGTCATCGTTAGGAAAGTTTACTGATAATTATTACCACAAAATTTAATTACAGTGAAATCGAAACGCCGACGCGAAGGAAGACCCGTCGGTTTGGATGGAATATCCGTATAATGAATATTATAGAAATAAGAAAATCATTTTTCACACAAAATCAAAATATTACCGGCAATTATATTTTATTTTTAAATTCTAAATTTATTACACCATTTTGTCTAAAATAAAAATTATATATAATTTTGATTTTCAAAATATATATTTCGTATGAAAAAATGTGTATTTACGTTTTTTTATACGAAATTATTTAGCTTTTTTGAAGACTGAAATTTTTTATAATTTGAATAAATATACGAAAAAATGTTTTATTATGAATATATTACGAATAAAAATTATATATAATTATTATTTTCGCAGAACAGTGCAATAAATTTTGAACAACTTTTTTCGTTGTGACGAAATTCTATACGAAAGCTCTGGAATCGTAATATTTTATAAAATAAATTAAAAAAAAATCGATTATTAAATCGAAAATCGATCGATCGATTATTTTCGATATTTTTTCGTTGCCAAAAATGTAACGTTCCCTATTTTTTTTCTATGTTCGCAGGTCTCCTGGATGCGAAAAAGAGATCTTCATATACTGACATCGTCAATAATAACGTATACCGGTGACGGAAGATTTTCGGTGAAACATCCGGAAACGAGTGACGAGTGGCAATTGACGATTGCCTTTGTTCAGGCGCGTGACGCCGGTATCTACGAGTGTCAGGTGAACACTGAGCCTAAGATGAATTTGGCATTTTCGCTCAGAGTTGAAGGTAATTAACTAAGTTAATTGTGTTGCCTCCCTCCCCCTGTCGCCCCCCACCCCTCCGGATTTCACGTCGCCTTCGTCGTTGTCCTCGTTGCTCTCGACGTTCCCCCCACTCCACCCTTTGGCCCCCAAACAGACACAAAGAAATTCGCGATTAATTGAGTTCCAATTGGCTGCTTAAACGAGATGCGGTCACACGAGTCCTCCTCTCCGGTATCCAGAGTTCCGCTTCATCCATAGAACTCTCGGTTCGCTGAACCGTTTCAAGGAGAAAGACTCTCGTGACATCAGCCACAGCCCCATTTCCGCCACTTGTTGTACCATCTCACCCGGTCGGTCGCGTTGGTACCGCAAATCGTAAATTTCATTCGACGAACTTTTGGCAAGCATCGCGTACGGCCTCGCGAAAGCATGAAAGCTTTTTGTATACTTCACGATACTTCGGGTACTCATTTTATTTTATTTTTTTTTTTTTTTTTTTTCACGAAACCTATTTTTAACAAATTTCCCAATTTTTAACGCCGAAACACACGCTACTCTGCTCACCCGTTGATGCATTTTTTTTTTGGCTAATTAATCGAAGGAAATTTTAATTTTTCTGACATCGGGTATCGGCGAAAATTATGAGGATTATTATAGATTAGGTTTTTATCAGAACGGTTCGAGAGCCTCGATTAACTCGATGTATTTTCTCTCGTCCCGTTGCAGACAGTGCCCCTGTCCCCGCCACAACGACGAAAGCCTTTCGCCGGACGTTCAACTCAGGTTAGATTTGAAATTTGCAATAAACGTAGTTTGAGACTACGACGACGAAGACGACGAGCTACAAGAGGGGGGCACCGAAAAATTTGCATCCACATCGTTTCAGTCCTTTAGCGAAATTGTTGTACATAGACTTACGCTTTCTTGTATACGCGCGATGTTCTTTATTCGTTTTTTTTTTCTTAGGGAGACGCGTTGATAATGCGATAACTCGTAGTCACATTTTTTACTAAAGAGAATACGAAAAAAAAAAAAAAAGTTCGCGTGAGGCTTATATCGGGGATAGTAGGAGCGATGTACCAGTAAATGACCGTTCCGACGAAAAAACTTCAAAAATTATTAAACTATATAGAAATAATCGATATACAATTTTTTTCTTATGAATTTTTGATCATTTTTGGGTCAAATATTTGAAGGGACTATTATATTGGTAATATTATTATTTTAGAGAAATATTGAAAAAAGATGTATTAAAAAATAGAAAAACGATCAGTGATCACGAATTCAATTGATTTAAAAATTACATGATATCAGAATCGATATTACATAATATTGCAAATATATACAAATAATTTTTAAAAAATTAAATTAATCTATAAGCGTTTCAATATCCGGAAAAAATAATTCGTATGTCGAAATTGTTTGAAGCGGTCATTCACTGGTGCATTTACCCTAACGACGGCACAGTCTCGCGAAGAAGGAAATGTTTATCTCAAATTTTTATCTCTACTTTATTATAATTGTTCTTTTGCTTTTACGACATTTTTTTATTGCCTTAAAGATTCCAATAGTTTCAAAAATAAATTATAAATATAATAAATTTCGAAAACACCTAAATCGATGCACTTGGAAAATCGCATCGATTATTAATACAAATGCACTACGATATCTTCAATAAAAAAAAAATGGCCAATCATATTAAAAAAATATAGTAGCCGCATAGTTTGCATACAAATCTCGAAACGATTGTATTTTCGCTTCCAAAATTTCCATAACTACTATAACAATTATTTCCTTCTATAATAAACTTCAATTGTTTCATTTCACAACATACAAACGATTATTACGTTCCCTAATACTCGGAATTCGTGAAGAACACGAAACACTCGAATACTTCATCGAATAATCCATAGTCCCGAATTCAAACTCAACCGTGGGCGTCGGTAGGGGTAAAGTGCATGAGAATTTCGCAAGAATTTATTCAATCTGCTCGCCTAACCAAACGATCCGACAGAACCCGCGATTGGTTTAAACTTGTAAAACTCGCAAAATTACGAGAATGTTAAAACCAAAAATGTTATATACAATTGACCTGATATCGTAGTGCGAGAGCAATAGGGTCGGAGGGGCGGGAGGGGGAGGGGGGAGTGGTGAAAAGAGGGTGTAAGTCTCGCGGATAAAATTCGTTGGCATGTATGCCGCAAAGCAGAAACGGCAACGGCATAAGGTGCATGGCAAATTTTATACTCCAAAGCTGTACTGTACTGTACTTCCAGCACGCCTCGAGCTTCTTCTTTTATATCGTTTTAATTAAGGTTTAATCCCTCGCTGCAACGCAAACTATTTTCAAACGGCTACGTGAGAGAGAAAGAGATCGAGAGAGTCTGCGCTGGTGAGGGTGAGCGTGAGTGAGGGTGGAGGCAGGACGGGGTTTGCAAGCCTTCGAGCCTTCCCTTCGCGCGTAAAGCCAAAGATGGCTCGGTACTCAGGCTCCGAGGCTATATATGCTGTTGCACTTCTCTGCGAGAGCTACCGATTTCTCCCTTTCCCTTCCCCACCGCCTTTAGCAACAACCCCCCTACATTCACCCTCTTTCACCCTCGACCTCGCCCCAAAACTCATTGGACCAAGAACTCTCATTAAAGCCTGGTACCGCGCTCTAATCTGTGTTGCAGCGGCGCAAGCGAAAATCCTGGGTTCGGAAGACGTATACGTTAAGAAGGGTAGCACTATAAGCCTCACGTGCACGGTAAACGTGCAAAGCACACCCCCCAGCAGCGTAGCATGGCACCACGGCGGTGCCGTCGTGGATTTCGACAGTCCCAGGTACGTCTTATACACGAAAAAAAAAAAAACAAATAACCTTAATCCGAACCCTCTTTCATTATTTTCATTTTTACTATTGTCACTATTTTTCACGATTTTTTTTATCACGTTCCTAAACATCGAAACATCGATGCACGTTTGTCGTATAAAATTTGAATTTTCCCAATTAATTCGTATTTTTTTATAAAAATAAAATGATTATAAATTATTCATAGATAGACGATAAAAAAAATACATTATTTAAAAAATTTCATTCAAATTAATGGAATGAACGTGGAATTAATTAAAATTTGTTTGATTTGATTACGAAATAAAAAGAAATAAAAAAATTAATACAAATGATATCTACGAGTGAAGTACTTCGAGGGCGGGTACGATAGTATGTTTGATAATACACAGCGTTCACCACAGGGGCGGTGTCTCCCTGGAAACGGAGAAAACCGAGAGTGGCACGACAAGCAAGCTTCTGGTGACACAAGCCAGAGCGAGCGACAGCGGAAATTACACCTGCATCCCCAGCAACGCGAATCCTGCGAGCGTAATAGTCCACGTACTGAATGGTAAGTGGCTTCTTTACCGGGCTTCCAACCGGTTCTTCCGGTTCATTCACCTTACAATACTGCACCCACTGTGCTATATCGATTATGATCCTCCAACCCCCCTCGTCTACCCTTCCTACCCCTCTCCACCCTTTCCACCCTTTCCTATCCCTCTCCACCCTTTCCTACCCCTTTCGACCCTTTCTTACCCCTCTTCACCCTTTCCTACCCTTCGACTACCCTTCACATCCCGCCAACGACACTGCCACCTGACCTAATCTAACTCAATTCTTCGGACGTGTGCAAACCGGACCAATAACGACCGGTACCCGACCTGATTCGCCTTTACTCCCCCAAAGTACCCCTTCATTTACCATGCGAAGCTTTGTCCTCTGCTTCTTCATTCTCTTGACGCTCGCCTTTGACTCCGACACGTGACGTATCAACGAAATTATATCCTCGAAGGTCGAACGAATTACAGATTAAATTGGTCTATCGACGTGATCCTGAACGCTGACTTTCGATCGCTCAATCCGATCGGAACTTTTTATTTTTGAAAGTGTTACCGAACGTACCGATAAAGTGGTCACGAAAATTGTAAAAATAAAAAAAATTATCTGCCGTCGGTAAAAAAACGGTATTGATGCAATAAGTACATTGGTTACAACGAAAATCAATAATGACTATCAATATTTTGATTTCTTTATGATTTACAACTATATATTCCGATAAAAGTAGAGTATCTGTAAAAAACTAAAAGTCATATGTTGTTTTCTGATATTTCGATGTCAATATTTTAAAAGTATTCATATAAATGTATAAAATTATGAATTCGCCGTCAACTTAATGAAATTTTGATCGAAATTCTGCATTTCGAACAAAATGATAAAAAATGTTCATAACGTCGTCAAAGTCGATAGTTCTACCCTACATGACGACAAAACTTTGAATATCTTGCATATACCTTATATACAACTACAAAATCCATGAAAAAAAGACAAATTTAGAAAAAATCATAAATTTATCTCTTTTGCACCGATTTATTTTAGATAAATCTGCGATGTATCTTGAAAGATATACGCCAGATATGTGGGTTAGGATGTCAGGTATATAGAATATATATGCCGAAAAAATGATATATGACTTATATATCTTTCGGTAAAAATTCACAGGCGAAATTGAATGATACAGATTTGAGGCGCAGCATCACTTTAAGACCGTTTCAGCGGCTTAAAATAGTGATTAATCAGTGATAAACAATAGACGAAATTTTCTGGTCGATTGTGCGAAAATCAATGCTGTATAACTCTTGGTAACTGTGGTAAACTCCCGAACCGCCAGAACACCAGAAGTAAAAGCATTGGCGAGTATCCGCGTTCTGCAACTATAGGAGCATTTGTAAAGCAGCGTTGTGTAGACCGGGTATTCCTTGTACGTGTGGATCCACAGCATCAGTGGAGGCCGCGTACGCGCGACGCCGGTAGTCTGGCGTTATCGGTGCTGACCTACTTGGGATTGAAGTTCCGGCTATGCTGGCCGGAGTTTTCGTCGCTTCCGCACGAAGCAGAAAAGCGACATAGCGAAAGCGAGAAAACGAGAAATGGAGAGAAGGTGAGGCGGGAAGAACGAAGGATAGAAAACGTCGGGAAGATATTTTATTCGCTGCTAAGAATTTCCGCGAAAAGATATATGCAGTAGTTGCAACCGCTGGTATACACATTGTGCTTTAATATAATATACTCCCGTTGTTATCGAGAACGAAGCAGAAAACCCGAGGCGACCACGACGCTTTTCAGAAATTAAATCATCCGCGTCGTTTTTCATTGTTGAAGCTTTTTAAAAATTCAACTATTATTTCGTACAAAATATTTTTTGATAATAATATTTTTCGCTACTTAATCGTAAGATTTTCGTATTGTGTAGTAAAAAAAAAAAGATTTCTTTAACGGCTTTCCACATATAAATAAAAATAACGCGAGAGATCGAAATTTTTGGAGTCCAATATTTTTTATCGAAAATTATCGAAATTATTGAATAATAATAAAAAATTTAATAATTGACGAAATTTTTTTGAAAATTCCTTTGCAAATAAAAAATAATTCGATTAATTATTAGTTACATCTCACATATCGAAAAATCTTCACCCAAAATATGTGTTCATTTGTATCGCAACTTTCCGAAAGTACGCGTGTACTTGTATTGCATAACCGCGTTCACCGAATTTTCGTTGCTATCGATATACACCACGAAGAAGATAAAGGATGAGAGACTCGATGGTTTCACAAAATTGACGTCGAAGTGGTAATACCCGAGGTTCTCCCTCTCTCGACTTTCACGGTTATCTCCCGTTCTCTCGACATAATAACTTGGGTAGTCGCGAGAGCGTAGTTCGTTCATCAAGTGCCTCGACACGGCGCCTCGTTGGGTGAAGTTTGACAATGTCGACGGAAAATTGACGCGATACACGTACACCTGGAGTTTCGATGGTCCCTCCATCCCCCTTAACGCTGCACCCCCGTCTCGCTAACCATAAAATCGCGGTTACTGCACTGCACATCGCGTATACAACAGACTACATGGTTCTCACAGCCACACACACGCGCAAACAACTTTGCAAAGTTGCGAGATACCATTGATTACATCTGAAGTAACGCAAGATACGAGTAATTACTTCGCAAAGGGCTGATCGTTCGTTAGGTGAGAAATTAACTAAAATTGCTTCGCTTTGTAAAATCCATTTGATAGAACACCGGATAAAGCAATGGGATAGCTGGTTTAATTGGCTTCGTTTAGACTTTGACGAGAAGTTCAAACAATTGTTTTAGAACTTAGGATCCTATCGGTTCATCACTTCCGGAACCTTTGTACATTCACGACAACCCGCATTCTTCACTGACCCGCGTAATTGTCGCCGCGTATAACGTGACTTCATCCAACGGACTGTTATCACTTCATTCCCGAAAATTTTATCAAAAAAAAGCTTTTTTTTTTTTCAATTGAAAAATACATCTTTTACAATTTTTGAAAGAGTCAAGAATTTCGAGAATTAAAAAAAATATATTTTTCGAAAATATTTTTTCAACCGAATACATTTTCCTTCGGAAAAAAAAACCTTTTAATTTCAGTCCATTTTTTCGTTTTCAAAAAAAAAAAAAAAAAATTTGGAGCGCCTATAACGGTTTCGACAACGCGACGCTAATAGTTTCCTAATTTCTTCGCTTTCCAATTTGTAGTGACCATTCTCCGTTCACATTCGATCGATATCAATAGAATTTGAAATTCGTTCACACGAGCAAATCGCTGTATAGATATAGCCACACCGCGCGCGGTGTTTAATGCAACGACGGAGTTGTTCGGGATGAGATCGAGCGAACCAACTCGGAGTTGCGAACCAGTTGTCTCCAGCGAGAGCACACAGTGCTCATATCGCGTTTTAGTGTCTATAGCAAAATCACGATAATCTACACAGTGATCGCGACTCCCGCGGCTCCCGCCCTCCCGTATGCGGGATACGCTTCGCGCGTATCACCCTTCGGAGCCGATATGCGCTTTCTACATGTACCGTTGTACCGAATACGCGAATATGCGTATGTAACAAACGCGAGCATACAGACTGTACAACGGTACTACTCGCGGTGGTGAACGCGCGACAGATAGACGGAGGGTTGGGGGTGTAAAGTCCACGCCGACCTGTGGATGAAAATTAATGCGGCACAGTTCGTCTGCATAATTAATTTAGAGTCCGACAGGACGTACGTTGGCCACATTGGCCATCGACGTTATTTCAAACATAGCTGATTACACGGCAAAATTGACCGCAAATTTCAATTATTCCGCGATAAACCCTCCCCCCACCCTCACCCCTTGCGAGAGTCTCTTCTAGTGTGCGTATGGGGAGTATACCGGTGTAGCGAACCCCGGGTGTTCTCCCGACCACCGCAACCATCGCCGCAATCCTTGTTTTGTTATAAACATAGCGACGACCAGTCGTATACACAATAATATCGTTCGTGTATCGCGCGCTTAGTAATGGACAATTCGCGCGCACATTACGAGAGCGTATTAACGCGATTACGAATTGTTCTCGCGTAATTTTTTTTTTTTTTTTTTTTCGTCGATAAAGCAACTACGATGCTTTATCGACAGGGGTTAAATTCATCCCGTAATTTTTATCTCTATCCTTTCCGCACGCAAGAACCGGTAATCGTGTAACGTAAACTTCACTGGTACTTGCGACGCGCCCCCGGATTAGATTTTCAATTCGCTCGTAAATTGCGGAACGGACTCGAGTTCTTACCGTCTACCCGGTTGTAACCATAGTGCATCCCTCGTTTGGTTTCAAGCCGTAAACAATTGTATACGACATCCCTGCGCACCCTTAATGAGATGCTACGTAACGCACGAAGCTCAATACTTCCCGAACACGGGGACACGGTAATTGAAATTCTTCGGTTGAAAGAGCGCAGTTGTTGGAAGTATTGTTGTAACTACTAAACGCGATAGATTTTTTTTTTATACGCATATAGTTTTTTATTCAACGAAGATGGATACAGGATAATTGGAAAAAAGGTTTTAATTAAATAGTTTTAAACGCAATTGTTAAAACGCGTAGCGGTAGCGACTTTTTCCGATGCGTATTGGTCGTTTGAAAATCGATGGAAAATCGGTACCGAAAGTTTCGATGAATTACACGTTTCTTAAATAAATTTAAAAAATACGTAGGTAAATTTTAACTTCCGATTATTCATTTAGTGTTCTACTATTCTTGTATCAGTGATATAGAATTTTTCGAGTTTTTCGATTTTTCGATTGTTATATATCACGGGAATCGTTTTTTTTTTTTTTTTTTTTCGAATGTCGTAAACCTTGTATTTCGAAGTTCCCCGGTCTCCTCCACAGAAACTATGGAAACTTGTATAGCAACTTTTTTTTTTCAGCGTCGCTATTCTTCAGCCCCTCTCCCCCCCCCCCCCCCCCCCCCCCCCCTTTGGTTATACTTTGTAGATCTCCTTACAACAAGCTGCGTAAACTTTGATATCTACATTACGATAAGAACACTCGCCGCCGAATCAATTTTCAACAATTTCCCCACGTGATACGGCGATTACTCGTCTGTCTGCACTGTAACGACTATTACTACTGTACGTGCCGAGTCGAGAAACGCTATTTTTCTCTCGTGTGCTTTCAGGCGAGCATCCGGCGGCGATGCAACACGGAGGAAGTTGCGGTGTCGCGCCGACGATTCTTCTCGCAACATTGACGCTACTCGTTGCGAATTTGCTGAGGTGAGCGAATCCGCACTCTTTCAACGCGGCCTAAAAATGGGGGATATTGAAAATATGTTTCGATGCGGGACCGTCAAAACTCTCGTGTGGTGCCGCGCGTAAGCAATGTGAATCTCCACGAAAAAAAAAAAAAAAATCGAAACAAGAATCATCGACATTTAACTGCGCAAAAATCGGAGTTCCAGAGTGAGAAATTCAATAATCGATCGAATCAAATCGTTTTACCTGAATAAACAAAAAAAAAAAATGAAAAATTTTAAATAAATGAAAAGATTAAACTGCTATGATAACGAATACAAGCACATCGATCGTAGTCGCCGATCGAAAAAATACATCGATCGGTAACGTAAGGAATTTGAAAAAAAAAAAAAAAAATAGAAAATACCAAAATGATTGCTGCAATCCTTGCCGAACTCCGTGAACATAGTGCAATGTGTTTTTTTTTTCTTTCATCTGCAGCAATGTGCGGGAATTTATCGTGAAACAATTTTTATCGTGAACAATCGTAAAACGCCATTAAACGAAAGAGTTCGCATAGAATAATTAAATATAAAAGAATAATCTATAATCTATAGAGTGTGCGGGAAGAATAAATGACTTGGAATTGTTTTCGGACGCGTTGCGGAGTCCCAAGTAGCGGGTGTTTTCATGAAATTTTAAAATTTTTTCGTTTTTTTTTTTTTTTTTTTTTTTCTTCGATAAAAAATCGTATAAATAATAAGCACACATTGTAACACTTTCACAAGTCTGGATAACTGGTGTATTTCCGCGTGTGTCTGTGTGAGTATTCGCCTACCGATATCAACGAGCGATGAAACGAATGATACGTATAAAAAAATTCATATTCGCGATTACTTTACGAAGGGGACAATTATTCTAAAGAAAAAAAAAAAAAAATACAACTTTTCGTCGATTAGTTGTAATTCATTGGCAGCCTAAGGGATGGAGAGATGAACGGAATATGAATAAACATATGTCTGGGAATATATGACGAAAATTTTTTGTAAATAATTATTAAAATTACCTTAAACCGGTAGAATGTAACGAGACATCGTTTAAATTAATTGTACAGTAAATTGTATATCTGAGCGAAGCGTTCACATCGTATTTCCCAACGGTACGGTCGACAGATTCGATTTTTAAGTTTTTTTTTTTTTTTTTTGCGCAAAACGAAGATTCGATCTTTTTATCGAACGGGTGGACTGTAAATTTGGGAAATACGTGAAGTTCGATTTGCAGACAAAGAATGTTTATACGGTAGGAGAATTGACGGTGTAAAATATAAAAAAAATTATATAGAGAAGGAAAAATAAGAAAATATCGTTTTCAAGATCACACCACAGTATTTGCTTAGAAATTTTCTTTCGAAGTGAAAATTTCGATGAAAATGATGATTTATCGTATTCGTTATATTTTTCGCACAGAATCGATCAACCGCGACACCGTTACTTCAATCTTCAAAGCGAGATAATCAAAGAAAAATATTTCCTCGATCAAAAAAAAAAAAAAAAAAAAAAAAAATTATTAAAAAAGAACAATCAAACGGTGGATCATTGTCGATGAAGCGTTGTAGATGAAAAAAAAAAAAAAAATCGCGTGATACATTGAACGCAAACGAATGAGTGCGAAAAAATGGCGTTACGTAGAGAGTGAAACTATAAGGAATAGAACTTTAAAGAACCCAAAAAAAAAAAAGAAAAAAAAAACGAAAAAATAAAATAAATAAAAACGCATAAAATAGACGATGATTATATACGATACGAAGATATATAAATATTTAAATACGATTTAAAGAAGTAATTATTCGTTGTATATTAAAGAAAATGTTATAGTTAAATATGCGATATGTACGATTGAAAAAAAGGAAAAAAAAAAAAAACAAAAAGAAAAGAAAAACGTCTGCGAGAGGTTACGAAAGAAGAAACGTTTTTTGAAGGCTTTATCAGAGTCGCCATTGGGAAGAACCGGAAAAACTCACGAAAAAAGGTCTGTGACTGGATCCTGAAAAAAAAAAAAAAAATCGTAATGGTCCGTTGAAAAATTAGAGACTGCAAAAAAAAAAGATCGATACGAGGCTCACTTTGTCGTTACTGTCTCACGACTATGTACGTAATAGAGGTGTGTGCTGAATTCGGGGTGTGAATGATTTGGGGATTGGGGGCTCAAGTGTGAAAGAGAAAAAAAAAAATGAAAAATACTTCGCAAACAGAACAGATCAAAGTACCATCCTTTTAATTTGCGCAACACGACTGCGGACCGCGCGACGTGTAGAAGAAAAAGTAATTTAAATCCGGGTGTACGTGCGCGAGGTATCCTCAGGAGAACCGAGAAACGAACGCGCGCGCGCGCTGCCAAACAGAAACGTCCGGCGTTCATCGAAAACCGAGCGAAATCCCAAATCTCAATGGTAATTTCGCAAGTAGAAAATTTCAACGGTGAATGTAGGTCGACCGTGTGATAATCGATAGTTTTTACGGGAGAGGGAAAAAAAGGGGAAAAAAAAGAAATGACGTAACTAAATTTTTCGCGAAATTAAATCCGCCGTTATTTACGAGAGTTCACACGATTTTTCGTGCGTCTCGATCATTGAAACTTTTTCGATGAAATTTTGAATTTTTTTTTTTTTATGAATTTTTGATATTCGTAAAATGTATAATTTAATAACAATTTCGTCATTACGATTATTATCGCACTCGTTATATCGTTCGGACAAACAAATGAATGTTTGGAAATGGAATCATCGTATTTCAACATTTATCGGTCAATTTTTTTTTTTTTTTTTTTTTCAACTATGCAATTAAGGGTGCAAAAAAAAAAATTATCGCAAACGAAACGGTTGAAATGCACGATATCGCGTTGAGCGTGTAGATTTTTTATGAAAAATCTAACCTCGAAAATCAAAAATCCCGAAACTATTGCTTATCAACAATTTAGTAGTCTTTTTTTTACACATATATCACAAGAGTAGCGGAGTTTATAACGCGTTTTATTAGCCTTATCTACCATTCTCATTCCGTGATATAGAAACGTCGCAAAAAAAAAGCAAATAAAGAGAAACGTAACGAAAGGATGACAAAAAATTTGTCTTTGTCCCGATTCCCGGGCAGTAGAATAACAAAGATGGAGTCGAGTTACGTGAGACAGCGAATCGTTTAATTGGACAATTAGACACTCGTCTGCCTTAGTCGGCGTGACATTGAAGAAAGTACGAGCGAAGGACTTTCATTCGTAATCTTTTTTTTTTCTTCGTTGCGCAAAGTTAACTCGGTTAACGAGACGCTTCCAGTACACGGATGGTGTCGATCGATCACAGGCGCTAATAAGGGTTCTTTTTCTCCGTGTTTCAGGGTCCGTCTCGCTATACTGACGGTCGCTTCGTGACGAAACCCTTATTCGGCTCTCGATTGAAGTAATGAAAAAAAAAAAAAAAAAAAAAAAAATGAAAAATGACACGTAAAGACAAATCGAATAAAAGTTCGTGGCAAAGTGCTTTTCCAAATCATCGATCACGCAAAAGCGCGATTTTATTTTTTTTATTTTTCAATACCGTAAATTAATTTTTCAGTATTATCTTCAAACTCATTCCAGTACAGTGCTTCCATTCATAGACGATCGCGATAAAAAAAAAATGCTGACTACTTCCACATTTTTGCAATTCATTCCTTTAACTATTTTTCATTGAAAATAATGATTTTTCTTAAATTTTTTTTCGCGTCATGATTCAACGAAAAATATTTCGTAATCCGCCTCCATCGTCGAGAAGATACGTAAAAAATCAAAAAAGCGAAAATAGGCGAAAATAAATACCTCGGAGACGTATTGCCAGTCGCAGAAGTATTTCCTGACAATGTCACGGAAGCTCACAGGCTAATTGGACGCAATCGCGCCAAAACGCAAATACATACTTCGCGGCGTTGTAAATAATGAAGATAAGAAGGAATGAATAAAACAATGAGACCGACGTTCGTGCCCCGCAAGTCAACTCACGGTAATTGTATATCATGTCGTAGTCGAGCGAAAACGAACGAGAAAAAAATTTCTGTATGCTTGAGTGAATGTTTTCCGTGAGAAACCAACTATTTTTTTTTTTTAAGTGAAAAATTATTATACGCGCGTGTGATTACGACGAATAATGTGCGATTCAGGATACTGTAATGTAAAGCAAAAAAAAAAAAACAACAAAAATATCCCTTGACGTGACACTACTGTTTAAATAAATGTAATGATTATGAAGAGAGAGAGAAAGATGAAAAAAGAGTTTTTTTTTCATTGTTGAACTCGACCCCTAGAGATCCTTTTCCCTCATTGCGTCCTGTTTATCATTCATATCGCTTCTCTTTGAATTCTCATTTATTAACGTCTCTTGTCTGATTTTCATTCCACTATTATTTTATCTCGCGATTCAATTTTCTCACCGTATCTGCAGCCATATCACGGAGTTATTTCCCATTTTTCCATTTCCAGTTACGAATGCAAACGTTGTCACGCCGCGGCGATGTTTTAAAAAATTAGCGATTTTTTTTTTTTTTTTTTTTTTTCGGAAAAAATAAGGGTACTTGTGAATTAACGTTTTGCGATACTTCAAGAATTAGTTAATCGATTAAAATTATAAATCATTGACGTTTTTTTTTTACGATTTTTTTTTTTTTTTTTTCATTTTTTTACTGCGCGATTTTTCTACTTTGTTCACTTCATCTCGACGAAGTGCTGAGTGATTTTTCACCATCGCTTACTAAACCATTGAATGAAACCTCTGGCGGACTGTCCGCTATTAACAAATGGTTACCGCGATGATTATCATCGACACAGTGCCAGAGGAGGACGAAGAAAAGTGTGCGCGAGAGGCGACACTTGACTCTCGCGAAAGATCCAATTTCATTCACCGCGACGAGGCGCGGTATGTAATTACAAAGCGTTGCGGTGTGACCGCCACCGCTCTGGCCGACCGGGGAGCTCTCGAGTCAACAATTTTACATGATAAAAAGCTTTCTTGTGGCCTCTTACGCTGCGTCGAGTGTAACACTCGTTCGCTGTTCACTACGCGAATTGTTTCTCTGTTCGGCGCAATCAACTCACTCTATAAACTCTGTACGCTATACGAAACCGGAAAAAGAAGAAAAAAAATCACAGCATCGTCGGATTCAACGGACAACGGAGAACGAGACGACGGCCCTTAAGGTAGGAATTTCCAATTCATAATTATGGATTATTTTTTGGTTTAAACGATTTATTCGAACTGTAAGTTTGTTGTGACGAATTATAACGCCATTCACAACTGAAACTGCGTATTCTAAAGAAAAAAAATGATTTATGTTTAGAATTGAATCAGCTAATTTCGTTTGCAAATTTAGATATTATTTCATAATTTTTTTTTCAATTTTTTTTTTTTTTTCATATAATCATTTTTTTTATATACTATTTTTCCAAAAATACATCGTTTTTCTTTTATAAATACTTTTATTTTTTTTTTTTTTTTTAATAAAAAATGATAAATACTTTTTTATTTCACAATCTGCAATTCTATAATTACAATTAATAAAAATCTATTATTAAAAGGGATATATGGATATTATCGATATTCCGTTCGGATATTTCTCATGTGTTATAAAATCATTGTAAGCGTAATTTATACTTTTCCCCTTTTCTGTTATTCGCTCTACCGACGCAGCAATGATAACTAATCCAATATCCACAAATTCCGATGAAAAAAAAAAAAAAAATTAATCTCTTTTCATCGGCAAAAAATGCCGTTGGATAAATTGAGCGGCAAAGCGGATTACGAATAAACGCTTATCGCAATCGTTTTATTCGTTTAATTCGCAGTACCGGCACTACGGGGGTAGTATCGTCGGACGTTTCGGCGCCGCGGCATCTCGGTGTTGCCACCGAGCCAACAAGTGTTTAATTGTTTCGGGCCAAAAAGTGACGGCGCCAAAACGCTCGACGATCGCGACGAGCGACGGCAAAAAAGTAACACAGAATTTTGTTACGCCGGGAAACACAGGAATGTTGTGAAAAAACCTCCGCGTCGATCGGGGAGGGAAGCTGCGAGTGGATGGACCGACCATCGGCGGAGCTTAAAATCATTCGTCCGTTAATTGTCGACGTGAATAAAACAGATGTGTAACGTTGTGTGCTCACGGCGCTCGCAATACTACCGGCAATCTAGCTATGTTTTCCTCTTTCCCTTTTCCTCCTCGTTGCGCGCTGTGCTTCACTATTATACGATCGACCGGTTAAAGTGTTCTCGTCCGAGCTGTACGCACTCTCTCACGCACCTGCGCGCACCGGTCAAACGTGCATGAAATTGAAAAAACGAAGTAAATTCGAAAAAAAAAAAAAAAAAAAAAAACTACTAACAAAATAAAACAAATAAAATGGCGAAAAACGAAGATGCGGCGAGCACAGCAGCGCTCTCCTCCGTTTGCCACTAGCGAACGATCGAAATGAATGCCGATGCATGAATCCACCGGGCCAACGAGACTTTCTCTTTTCCCTCACAATTCTCACCGTGCGCTTCCCTCGTGAATTCCATGCGCGCCACCCTCATCCCCTTCCTCCCAACCCCCACTCCCTCAACACAAATCAAGCGACTCACACGCGAAACGCACGGCATAGAGTAGACAATGATAGAAAACCGGGAGCGTTGGGGATCCCACAGTATATCCTATCGCCCTCGAACGCTCATTTCCACTTTCCGCGTTTTCGTTCATTGGCTGATAAAATATCAACCCGTCCGTCCGAGTCGTGTTTGCCGATATTTTATCGGTTTAATTGTTTTTCGATAGCCCCCACCAGAACCATTTCGGCTTATAACCGGAAACCCGGGGACCATTTGTTATCGCCAAAATTGAATTGCACCGTACAAGATGGCAAACATCCTTTATATCGACGAGAGAACACTCGAGTTTCAGTATAGTTATATCAATGTAATTATACACTCGCGTAAACGATATAATAACGCGGATATTCCCCGATTATCGAGACGGGGACATAATTATTTGCATAACGAAGTATACTGTCGATTTGCGATTGTGAATTCCGAAGTGCGGCGAAAATAAATCGATGTTTCCGGGATATTAGCCAATTATCAAAATTATTTTTTAATTTTTTAATTATTTATTAAGAACCGGAAATTACCGAAAATAATATTTTTTTTGTTTGGAATTCGGTTGAGCCGCGAAAAAAAAAATTGTTCAGTGACTCCATTATTAATATAGGAATATTATTGTTATTCTTGTTTTTATTATTAAAGGAGAAATTGTTAGATTTTTTTTAATAATGAAGGATTCGCACGATGAAATGTTGGATTACGCCGCCGGGAACGTCGAAATAATGTATCGTTTCGTTTCATCGATAACGATCGATTATTTCGATTTCGTTTCACATTTTTCGATATATCGAGTAATAAGTTTTTTAGGTTAACTTCGCAGTGTTATTGTTTTTTGTTGTTCAGCGGGTTGCATATGCGGTTTGCTGGTTGCGGGATGCATATGAAATGTGATAAAAAGACGTCGAGATGAAGAATTTACGACCGTATTACACTCGACAATACAATGATTAATGGAATTGACACAGAAATGTACGAACGTTTCTCGTTTGTATTTATATTCAACGAGAGAAATTCGCCATACAGTGGAAAAGACTATTGAATATTATTGCGATTATTATTATCCGTTCCGAAAGCCAAATAACGCGTATTATTTCTTCGTTTAGACCGTTCGCGACAATATTTTCGTTCCGATTGAATTCGTTCGCTAAACGGCGAGTTTTCCATCGGTCGGTATACATGCGGTATGATAGATTAAACAAAAAAAAAAAGCGTCTCGTTGACTCATCGTAGTTTCTGCGTATCCACCCGATTTGCCCCTCGTGGCTATTGGATTCATTCGGAATAAAAAAAAAAAACGCTTTGATTCTTTTTCCACACAAATATCGATTAGTGTCGAACGTCCAGACAGCTTTGAGTATATCGCCCGCAAAGCTGTCTGCGCGTTCGATTGTTCTGTATAGAAAATAAAAAAGAAAATTCAACATTAGTTGCATAGACAGACGAACGACTGAATAGACAGATTCGACATTCACTGAAAAATGTTTTCGCTCCCATAAATATACGATAATTCCAATACAATAAAAAAATTTGAATCGTTATACATTTTCGTTTAATATTTTTTACGAAAAAAAAAAAAAAAAATGATACCGCAATAGTATCAAAATCAAAAAATACTTTAAATACAATTTGCGTTTATACCCCAAACTTCGAAAATAAAAATTGTTTGGAGTGAAAGATAAAAAAAAATAAAAAAACCCGCTGTTGCTTAATCAATATCCTATCGGCCATTTTCCCTTCGTTCGCAATTTCGTTTACTTCGCGATAACGACAACACGAATTATCTCACCGGGGGTTTCGCGTTGAACGAGCGATCGTTGCCTGACACAAAAAAATAATTAAAAATTTCGTTTATCGTCGATAACGCGTGGGCGTCACCGCGTGGCGAAAAAAAAAAGAAAAAAATCGCATCGTTGACATTCACCGCTGAGCCGTTAGCCGTTAGCCCTGTACCCTGGTATTTTCGATCCGTTCCCCCTCGTCATTCGCATATATTCACACTATTGCTACTCACGCGTGAAAACAAAAATTTCGTCGTTTCGATGTGCGCGGCGGCGATGACGGTGCAACCCGCGGAGCCTTTGTGATGGCGCCAACGCATACCATCTCTCTTTGTACTCAACATTGCGGATAAACCAACCTTCAAATTGGGATGGGGTCTCGCGTGCAAAAGGGGGAAGAAGGGCTGGGGGTAGCGAATTGGGGGTGGGAGACGGCTTGTCGGTAGGAGCAGTAGGGTTAAATTTATAGTTGTGCAGCTCTAGCGAATGTGTCCCACAAGAGGAGCAGAGCTCGTGTGCGGACAATGCAGTTTTCCAATTTTCACCCTCTCTGTATATGGACTATGGCTATGGTAGGCACTGGTCTACCACCCGATCCTGAAGCGGGCAACAGCAATCCTCCCCTCCTTTAGAATTTGGCACATGTACGATATATGTATGTCGCATAAATATACATATATATGTATATATGTGAATATATAACACATTCTATTCAACCCCTTTCCCTCTCAACCAGAAGCCAAAACGAACAGAGCACCCGGAGAGTTCGCACTTCGTACGCGCGCGTAGTTACCCGAACAATCATAAAGCATGTTGATTCACGACCGCCCCTCGAATTTATTGTTATTTTATTCCGGCTTTAGGAGAAACCGACTCTTTCACGAGAGGGATACCTCCCCTACTTTTCCAATTTCACTTAAGCGCCCCTATTAACGAGCCGAAAACTATTATCGATAATAACGCGCCTCATCATTCTGAATCCTGCAACTTACCAATCCTCTCCCGTCCCATCTGCTGACCGTTCTTTTGCGAAGGTTCATGACCGGTAGATCGTGTCGGTTCATGCAATGCCGATAAATCTTCGAGTCTGCAATGCTACCGCTGCCACATTCTGCCTTCCGATACTTTGAAATTTTAAGACTTTAGCGTTGACAAAACATAAGATTCCCGTTATTTAAAACGATTTTTGGGTAATTTTTGCAATTTTTTGCATTTTTTTTGCCATTTTTTTTCCATTTTTTTTCCATTTTTTGCAATTTTTTTGCCATTTTTTGCCATTATGCTTGAAATAATAGATCTCCAAATAAAATCAAATTAGGTTAGCGAAAAATGGATTATTCTATACATTTTCTCCGTCAGCCGTGTTGTTCGGTTTATAAATGGCAAATATTCACGGAAAATTCGAAATATTCACGAATTTAACAACTTCGGCAAATACTATTGGGATATACTGCACAATTTGCTTGATCGTCAAGACTTCGATAGTTTGCTTAACGGAAATGACGCGGTCCCAGTATTTCACTTGTAATTAGTTCATTTATCTCTGTATACTCGTCGTCCCTCAGTATCCGTCAAAGCAGAACCAATAATCCTTTTCTCACTCATGCAGTCGAATAACTGTGTTCATCGCGAATGAATTATTCAAAGGATAAGAGACTAGTGACGGAGATTGGAATAAAAAGAAAAATTAAAAACTATATGTATGCGATGTGTGAATTAAAAAAAAAAATTGAAAAAAGTATGCCTCGTCGAGAGGTGCTGCTGCTGAACACGACGAACGATTTTTTTCGAGTGGTAACGCCGTGAGCTACGGTACTGCGCGGAGAAAAAGAGTCGGTCAGACCAGAGAGAACTCCCAGCGATGTTTCGTCTGTTCGTCTCGTTTTTTTTCTTGCTGCTCTTATGAATAGTATTATGTATATATAATGTCCCAACGGATATTTTCTCGCGTACGTACGACGAGTAGCACTGGGAATCCATGTTCGCTAATGTTCGTCACGTCCCCTCCCCATCCCGTCCCACCTCCCCCCTCCTCATCGTTCACCTTTTGCCGTGTCTCGGCGCAAGCCAACGGAAAATACGCTCTCGTCTCGTTCTCGTGCTGACAACGTGTGAAATGAATTTATTAACATTTATGCAGAACGGACGCCTCCCTGTGGTCGACAGGTTGGTTGGATCGAAAAAAAATGCACGGACTCTCGGTGCGGGAGACGTTCGGAATTAATACTTTCACGAGGGATAAGCAGTTCCAACGGTTTCAACATGTCGAAGTCGTTTTTTTTTTTTTTTTTTTTTTTTTTTTTTTTTTGTGCGATAGGATTGCGATCGTGAAAATTCGTAATTTTGAAGTTTTTCGCGCGCAGAAATAAAAAATATCGGTCGTATCGACTGATAATTTCAAATAATCAATTACTCCCCGAGAAGGAACGATAACAATAAAATATTCGATATTTCGACAAAATCTCGTCACCGATGAGCTTTTTTATCGGAGCCGTCGGATGAGAGTCGATAATATTTTATACTCGATGCTCGTGTTGATTTTTCATTTTTTTTTTTTTTTCTACCACTTCGGCAAATATGTACATTTTCATTCGATAAATACGAACAATATGTTTTAATCCCTCATTCTCGCGAGCTTTTTATGGAGTGGAATTTTTTTTCCATCATTCAGCTTCGATTGGCATTTACTAAAATTACGATTGTGTTTTTTCATTTCCATAGCTGTTATTATAGCTGAATTTAATAATCCTTGGCGACTGAATTTCGCACGGCAAAACGATAGCTTATGTTTTTATTCCTCCATGAAAACGGAACAAAAGAATTTTTTTTTTGTTTCTTTGCCTCCATATCGACGGAGCTTTGCGGCAGTATATTTTTTCGATTTTTATCGCCGAACGTTATCGCGGATTCTCTTGACGCGGGCTGCAAAAATTTGTTGGTATGAAGTACAGTACGCGACCGGATAAGTTACTTTTTTCGCTGAATGTTTAATTTGCTCATTTGATTATAAAATATCGTGAAAAAATTCCGAAAAAAATTAGAAAGTAACATTGAAGTGTTATTAATTCGGTGATTAAAAAAAAATATTTCGCGCATGCGCATTATTCGCACGAGCAAAAGAAACGCGCGTTGTAGACGTCATGAAGTCTCCCATACGAAAGGAGTTAAAAATCAGTACTTCTTCAGTTATCAACGCCTAAATGACCACAGAACCCCACAGAGGACGCAGTAAACGATTTATAAGTGACTGTTTCACGAATGCATCTTCACCGAACGACGACAAATAAATAAATACATGAATAATACTGAACCACGACAACTCTCGAACTTTATTTCTCTAATACTCTACCATCGTGCGGCGAGCCAACCGCCGCCATCCGGAAACGTCCTCTCAGCGCATTTCCTATCCGAAGCACTGTACGCTGAGGTCTTCATCCCTGACGCGCTGCACCAACCCTTTGACTCGAAACTAGAGACCGGCGTTACATTTATTCTCTACGAACTCCCGAGAGCTCCACGGAATGTAACAGCTGCGGCAGGCAGACAGCGAGACAGAGCCCCGTTATTATGCATGAAAAATTGTTTCAAATTTGTTTAGTGACAATTACTTTAATAAAATTATGAATTAAAAACATTTTTCAAAAAAAATAATAATATTGGTGCAATCAAAGGGGTGAGTTAATTTCTTGTTGAAATTGGCGATATCGTCTATATCGCTATTTTAAAAATAAAATTAAAAAAAAAAATTATTTTGAATAAAAAAAAAATTGAATTCTTATGAAAATATATATATTTTTTTTCAAATGGTTTGGAATGTTGAATAAATGCCAAAAAAATCATAACGTTTCGTCAACGTTACAGGTATACACATCGAAATAACTGCCTAAACTTACCTGATAGTGTTATCGAATTTCAACTTATGTGGCAGTCGACTGTACGTATATTCCACCGGTAGTTAACGACGACAATTGTATGTAAATGCATTCGTAATACATATAGTAACTTTTATAGAATTTTCAACAATTGTCAACACCCCGTACTGCGATACTTCCGGCGATGTATATTTGTTATACATATTTTTAGACAGTAGCGGCAAAGCGTCATACATAAAACAGGGTGTACGGTCGAAGCTCAACGTTCCTCGAGAGTCTTTCGATTGATTTCACAACTTCGCGACGCTCGCGGAGTTTCGCGAAAATTAATTGGAATGGGCGGACGGAGGGGTCCGTCGGGAGTGTAATTAAAACTTTACACTCGCGAAACTCTCTCCAGCAATTTGCAAAATGATAAACATAAAACACACATTAGAATATTTCACGAAACTCGTCGACAATGCAAGAGTCGCATATTTCGTTTGAGTCGAAAAGGGAATAGTAAAAAAAAAAAATTTTCGACGTCATGAAAAATTTGTAATTTTTTTTTTTTCAACCATTTAATTATTTTTCACCGTCGAGAACCCAACGATAATAATTCGCCATATTCTCATTTTTTTATTTCGATAAATGCAAAGTCATTGAAAAAAAAAAAAAAAAAAAAAAAAAAATCGTATAGAAACATTTGAAAGTTATATATCGATTGAAAAAATATATTTTTTTTAATTATCGTTAAGTTCGATTGCGAGGATAAACGTCGAATTGTCGAAGAGCCGTTTGACGAGAAAAATCATCAACGATTTCTATGGAAAATTCACGCAAAACGACCGATCGCGTGATTGCATAGTGGCGCGCAATCATATCGCGTTGAAATGACTCTTCGTGAATATCCCCGATATCCGGAGTTTCGCTCCCCATTGATGCGTCGATTCAGGCGCCCCTTTGATCTCATCATATCGAGAGGAAAAAAGGTCGAAGAATAATAACGATAACGCAATACACATTTTTATTTCATTTTTTTTATGCAATTCGTAATCCTTTTATTATTTATTTTTAATTTTTATTATTAAAATTATTCGTTTTTTGTTGCGATATAAATTCATTTTCACGCCCAGACATTACTATAAATACGTGCGATCGTCCCCAGTAGACTCCGTTGCAATACATACAAATTAACTCGTATTCCACAGCGTACAACTTAATGCTAATATTATCGTATATTACTCTATAAACTATATGTATATGAGTTGTACGTACAGTAGGTAAGCTTATTCCCCGACGGTCCCCTTCCTCCCCGCGAAAACCCACCCTCGTCGGCGTTGGTGAACAACACCAACGAAATATGTACATCGCGTAAAATACTGTTGTTGCGTTAATGCAGGAAAGTTTGGCCGTTACGACGGAGAATTAGAAGCCCGGCGAGTAGAAACGGAAGCGGTATCCGGTACCAGTGCGTACCTCTGCCACTGGTACTTCCACCGTTCGCTCTGCTTCCGGAAGAAATGTAGCCGGCGTCGCGCTGCATGGCTTCCGTACGTTCGCCTGAAATGGTCGAATATAACGAGTAACGATCGGCCGCTCCTCCCACTTGTACTTTAAAAAAATCGTTTCGGGATTTCATCGATTCGCGAATTTGTTCATTTGCTTAACGAGATGACGTCCATCAATCGCTAGACGACTGGACGCTTCTGAAATATCTCGATATTCGATCGTTATGTCCATTTGTTAAGTCATTTTTGAGGTTAGAAAAAAAAATGCCCGTATTATAGCGATCGAAGATAAATGCCGGCGAAAAATCGGTATCACTGATCGAAACGAAATTTTATAAATAATGCAAATTTTCATTAAATTTACGTTTGCGTAAAACGGTCGAATATAACGAATAACGATCGGCCGATCTTTCTACTTATACTTAGAAAAAATCGTTTCGGGATTTCTTCGATTCGCGAATTTATTCATTTGCTTAGCGATTTGACGTCCATCACTGATCAATCACTAGACGACTGGACGCTTCAGAAATATCTCGATATTCGATCGTTATGTCTTTTTTTTTAAGTCATTTTTGAGGTTAGAAAAAAAATTCTCGTATTATAGCGATCGAAGATAAATGCCACCGAAAGTTCGATATCACTGAACGAAACGAAATTTTATAAAAGATAAAAATTTCATTAATTTTATCTGTCCGATTTTTTTTCCGCGATATCGATCTGTGGATTGCAAAGAAAAAAAAAAACATTTTGGTCAGAAACAACGTTTGTGTTTCCAATTACGCCGCGTTTACGTGACGTAAATAAAGTTTGGCGAACTATCGCGATCCAGCATCGCGATAGCTTCGAATGCGAGAAGGGTAAGTCGTGAGGTGAGATAATACTTCGCGGGACGCTTCGTGATCGCGATAGTTTTTTTCCGGATGACCGAATATTCGGTGCGTTAATAAACGCCGATTGGACATTGAAAAAAAAAGTTTGGAACGGAGAAATCTTGGATGCGAATCAATACTAAATAGTTTGAGACACTAACGCGCGAAAATTATAGATCCGATTTTTATCTCAGTGCCAAAATCGATTTCCGATTTATTCCGCACGATCTCTGAATTTTAGAAAAAATTATCGCCGTTATCGTCGCTATTTCTTCACCCAAAGAAACGACAATAGTAACAGAATTCAGAGGCTTTTTAACCAACCGAAATAAATACAAGTCACGTACAAAGCTCACGAATTCGCCAGAGTACAGTAGCAGTATTGCTAGGCGAGCGGAGCGCGTTCCGCACAGTCGACGTGAATCGCGGGGCTAAAAGTTTCCGCGAACGATGCCAAAGGTAACTGACTCAACGTTAACCATCCGACTGGTTCCTCGCGTACAAATTCAGATTCGCTAAAGAGCTTTTCACCGGAACACGACAGTGGTAAAAGGCCGTATTCGGGACAACGGCGTGGTGGTCCCCTGGAGGCGCAATATAATTCTTCTTCCTCGTTGGATAGCAGAGAAACGTAGTGCTCCGGGGGAGAGAAAGGGGTGGTGAAAACTCTTCGAGGAAAGGCTATGCGGGAGTCCAAGATTCGGGACGATAGTTGAGATTGGAGACGACGAAAAAAAAAAAAAAAGAAGTCGAAAAAGAACCATCGAAGAAGGTCACAGAACGGTACGAGAGGGAGGGAGAGAGAGGTCGTGAGAAAAGAGATTGAGGCAAAAACTTTCAGCGAAGATCTTCAAAAAAAAGTGTGGCGCTCGCCCCCTGTGAGAGGAGTAAAGGGCTAAGAAGAATATAAACGTAAGGAAGATCGCGATTGGGGGGTGAAGCGGAGGGGTAAAACGAGAGAAAAAGAGATCCACAAGACTATAGGTTTGGTACCAAAGTGGAAGTGGAAGAACCGCGCAAAAACTCGCTGATGGGCAATTAGGAAAATTGAATTCTCTCGTAATTAACTTTCTTAATTAATAGAATCGCCGGATTGTATCTTTAATCTGGAACGCCGGTGAAAGTCGTCCCGGGTATTTCCACCCCCCTTTCGCCACCGGTCGCGTCTCTCTTTCAACTCATCTACCCATTCGCCGCGCTTTCCTTTCTCTCCTCTTTGCTCCGTAAGAGCTTTGCGACTTTGCCGAGTGTGCCGAGGGAGCCAAGCGATGCAGAGGGGTTGCTTTCCAAGAGGGGAAAGGGTTTGGAATGGATGAAGAGGGAAAGAAAAGAAACCCCTGTGCTTGCGATGTACGTAAGGAAAAGTGGTACGGCATCTCGAAAGCACAGAAGAGCAACGACTCCTGTAGGGATAGAGGGCATTGCAACGACACCAACCGGCGGGAGGGGATGGTGGTGGTGTGCTGCTGCTGCTGCTGCTGCCGCTGCTTCTGCTCTTCAGGGGTTGGGAGTCGTTGTAAGTTTTGATATATGCGCGACGTTATTTACGATCGCATAAGAATTAGCTCCGCCGCTCCCGCACCGAACCCGCGCAGTTTAGCAAAAAGCTCGCCTTCACCGTGGACTGTACCAAGGCGCTGGTTTTTGCGTCGCTACCCACCGCCAACGGGTAGCACCCTCTTCGCTCTTAACGGCGGGAACTTCTCTTAGCCCCCAATGAGCTGCTACCCGAGGCACCCGTCCCCAACGACGATCCTGCCGCAACCACCACGACGACCGACGAGCGACGACGACTCCAGTGGTTCCTCAATGTCGTTAAATCCCACGGTTTCGTTGAGGTTAATGGAGATTTCTAACCGACTCAGACCCTCGGTCCGTTCCCACAGAGCACTGCTCTGTCAACCCAATTATTATGCGACGTTCCTACCCCCACCCCCACCCCCCCAAACCCCCTTCTCGCTCGGTCGCCAAGTGGAATAATAATTTTTATGATAATTATGATAATTACGCGGGGGGAAGAGATGTAATTATGAATTGTGAGTGAGATGACACCGCGGAAGAAATTGCTCGATTTTTTTTTTACTTTTTTTTGCAACACTGGTTTTGTGCTCTAATTTCATTAGGTTGTTGCGACTTCAAAAGATCGCGATGTTTTTTTTTCTTTTGCGAAGATATCGGTGGTTATTAATACGACGCGTGAACCGATCGAACGAAAATTTACATATTGATTGATTAATTTACGGAGATTTTTTTCTTTTTTTTAATATATTGATTTATGGTAGAAAAATTTAGGAGATCGTATTTCCGGATGAAAAATGATTTGCAAAATATCGAAGTTTGCGAATTGCAAACTCATCAATTTCGGGAAAAAAAAAATTGCAAAATCATCAATTTTTTTTGGCGACTGTTGACGAATTTATGAATTTCTGTTCTAACGAATTTTCGTGAATTTACTTAAGTGTTATTAAAGCTGATAAATTCATTTTTGTCACTTTAATTTCACACTGTCGCAACGTCAAGAAATATTAGTATCAAAGTTTGGAGTGCGTGAGAGCATCCTGCAGGATGCGATTAGAGAAATATCGCGAGATAAAATAGATAATATTACGGGAACAGAACTTTCAGATAAAACATAAAACGAAAAAAAAAAAAAACCAAATATTTCGAGAACAAAATTGCGGCGATATTGAGACTTTTGCAAAAAGTACTCCTCCCGTAAAACATCAATTAACAACTAATTAATGAAAAAAAAAAAAAAATCGGCAAAATGTCCAAAGCGCAAAAGATAATTTCTATAAAAATTCATCGTATATTAGCTTCGCGATAAAAAAAAAAAAAAACATCGCGTACGACACGTTGTATTCTGACGTCCCACACAATGAAAGATCATTAATTATCATAAATTTCGTGGAAAAAAAACAGTAATTAGTATCTGTTATCGACGCCGGAGAGCGGGTCGAAGTTTGTCATCTTTCTTATCGGCATCAATCGCCGCCATGTTATCGGTATAATTAATCTCCGAAATCTTGAAGGCGCGTCATTTCGTTATCGTTACAATAATCGCAACGATGCCGCTGTCGGGACGATTTTGCTTTGTAACCTCAGCGTAAATTCACAATCTGCGAAACTGCGAAACGAGACTAAAGCAAAGTTCTGATTTATCGTTTCGCGTTTATATACCTATGGGAGACGCGTTTACGTATACAATGCCGGAGAAGCGAGAATACAGAGTTCAGTTGGGAGAGGTATGGAAGAGAGATGGGAATGCGTGAGAAAAAGAACGACCCATTGGCGCGGGTGGAACAGCGAAACTTGAACGAGAACGACATCGCGGTCGGGAAAGGGGGCAAAAATGTGACTACGACTACTACCACTGCGATCCTCGGCGACGCCTGGCGTCGCCACGCAGCGCCGAGCAATAACTTCGGAAAGAAAATTCACGATAATAGAGACCACCCTGCGAATTTTTCATCCAAACGTGCTTTCCCGGTACTGCGCGAGACTACGGACTTTAGTAAAGTCGCACATCGCCGATCCGCCTTTTCCGATCGTTACACAGTACGACTACTATTATTTTTGTCAGTTATCATAAATGATATTGAGACAAAACGCAGTTATTCGGCGACAGAAATAACTCTTGTTATTAATTGCAATTTTTATTCGAGTGATTTACTAGCATTTTTTTTTTTTTTCGAATTAATTTTTTCTAACCTAAAAATACAATTTTTTTTCTCGGGACTGACGTCGAATAGCCTCGTTTTTTTTTTTTTTTTTCATAAGTTGGGGAGTTACGACTCTTCGGGATAACCATTTCGCAATTCTGCGTCCCAAACACGCAGCAAGAAATCAACCAAATCTCAGTAACCGCCGTACCGCATCCCCTTTCAATGGGATCAACTAGACAAATAGCTTCGGCGTGATATACCGTCCGTTCCCTTAAAATCCTTCGAGGATTTTGGAATACGCAATTTCCAAGATACTCTGGTGGGCGGGAGAGGGAGGGGCAGAGGTATGGCGAGAGACAATGGTCGTTAGCCACGCGAGAACGGCCTCGTTAATTTTTTTTCAACCCCCCAGTAAATTGGCACAAGAGAGTGGCAGACATTCGAGTGCTCTTTGGACTTTTTTTTGTCTTCCGAAACAGATTTTTCTCACGCCTTCGCACTGATTTTTCTTGCTCTGTATTTTCGGGTGAATTTGGAAAAGTGCAATTTTTTTTGAACTTCGTATTTCGTAGAAAAACGTTATGAATCTGAGGATTTATTCGTCGACTTATAACTCCGAAGAAATACTCGAAATATAGGGCAGCAATACCTATATTTTCAAAATTTCGGTGAAATACTCAATTTTTTTAGGTTGCAAGGAAGAATTATTAAATTTACATATCTCCACCAGAGGATAACATGTCGAGTGCAAAAAAAAAAAAATTCAAAAATTTTTCTGGCGTTCAAAAAAAAAAAAAAATTACAAAAATTTTTTCAGCGTTAAAAAAAAAAATACGAATATTTTTCTAGAGTTCAAAAAAAATTTACGAAAATTTCTCTGGTGGAAAAAAAAAAAATTTCAAAATTTCACTGAAGGAAAAAAAAATCCCGAAATTTTTTCTCAAAAATAAAAATCATATATATAGTTCACGTGACACTTTTCAAGAAACGAAATAAAAAAAAAATGTATACGTTACCCTCATCGACGAGTAGAACAACCGTGTCGGCCCGTCCTTCGGTCGGTCTGCACGTGTACTTCCCAACATCGAGTAGAGTTACCGATGCGAGTGTCACAACTGATACGGTCTGCGCGGCGTCCTTTTCCGTCTCGACGTTTATGCCGCCTCGTGCGGCCTGTGAAATCAACGAAACGTGATATCTCTTATTCCCAAGTGAGTCGCGCAAAACACGGCGGAAGCTTTCCGGGTGTAATAAACTCAGTGGGAACAGAAGGAGAATGAGCGTCAGCCGGCAAGTCGCGATGTAATACACACTGTAAGGTTCTATGTATCCTCATCCGCTGCTCCGATGTAATACGGGAGAGTAATGCCTCGAAATGCCCGGAGAACGGATGAGAAACGGTGAAATAGCTTACGAGATTTACCATCGTATGTTCTACGCGTTTCACTATCTAAATTTCGCTATATACACAGTTTGTTGTGTGTCTATATATCTATATATATATATGTGTATAACACATCGAGAGTATGCGCAGCAGAGTTCACTCTCACCGGACTTCAATTACCTGGAATGTCAGGAGTTTGTTGTCCCGAAGCCACTGTACGCCTCTGATGGGACGAGTCTGATAGGGAGATGTTACGACGCACCTCAGGGTGATGGTAGCGCCGGAAGGGACCCTCTGCTCACGAGGACCCATTATCGCGGCTACCGGCGCGGTACTCTCGTAACCTGAAATTTACGTGTGCAAAACACTATATACGTATATAATTTCACAAATACATCCACCCATATGGTATATACCTCAATTATTTAACATCATAATCCCTTTAACATTCTGTTGGATGTACGCGGGCCGGAGGTATCGTGACGTTCTGACGCTTCGGCCCGAACACGCGATATGCATAAATACGGTGCGGAATATGACCGGTGACTCGCATTTTGTCGGCGGAGGTGTTGGACAAATTTCATCGTGTCGACAGTATGAATTCCCCTCATCCCCCGTTTCACCCCTTTTCCACCCTTCCGCAGTTCGCATCCCCGTGTCGTAACGAGTTTACGATACGTCACCAACTCTCGTCACACTGACACGCGGTACGGATACCACCCTTCCGCGTCCCGCGTCCGACTTCCCCCGAAATCTCGTTACACAATTTTGTTTCTGACGAGTTTCTGTGGTCATAGACCAGTTGGGTTTATACGTATATAACGATGGAATACTACATATCCCGTCGCGGTTTACATAGGTATAACTACATTTCGGGGGAAAATCGTACGTTGCCGCACTGATATAGCGGGGATGACAGCGGACACGCAGCGGAGAGAAACAACCGACGACGAGGCTGAGGGGAGCATTTCGCGGGGGAGGAGAGTGAGAGTGACAGTGAGGGGATCATCCCCTTCCACACCTCATGATTCGACGGATTCCAAAGGATCAGAAATCCTCGTGTGCACAGTACTGGCTTTTGCGCTCGACGCAACAACGTGAAAACCATCCACCAAGGGTATTACTCGAAACTCCGGTTGGTCAACGAGAGATCGAGAGGGTGGTGGATATGCAATCGGGGACGCAGGCGACATGAAACGCGAATGCGGTTAATTATTGTACACGCTAATTCTCTCGGCTGTTTCCGACTCGGTATCTAACGTTACCGTTGCGTGTTTGCATGCCGAATGAGAGAATCCTATGGTCAATACGATATCGTGCCGCCGATTGACCTAATCGAGGACTGAGTTTAGATGGCGTTACTTGATGGACTAATGAAGATCTCTATTATGCTTGAAATTTTGGAATTAATTTGGCGATCGGAGGAGAGAGCCGTTAAACGAAAGGAAGAGAGGAAGAGATTATGTTACATTCGAAATATTGACCCTTTATAGCACTTCGGGAATAGGATTTTTCGATTAATATACAAAATGCACATTTTTTTTTTGGCAAATTTGCGGAAAAATTGTCCCACGACTTAAATTGTTTTTTTGGAAATTTATTCCGGAAAACGGAATTATATTTTTTCTACACCGTTGTCACACGTGGAATGTTAAGAAGTTTTTTTTTAATTTTTTGTTTCGAAAAATCAATTTTTGAAAAATGTACTTTTTTTTTCGAAAAAATAATTTTTCAAAAACAATTTTTTTTTTTTTTTCAAAAAAATAATTTTTCAAAAATTCAATTTTTTTTTTTGATTTTGGAAATTTTTTAAGTAGAAATATTTATGTAGCATTGACGAAAATCTTGTGAAGTTTACTTGAATTTTAAGTACTTTTCCGCTTCAAAAAGGGTTAATATGGAAATTTCCTAAATAAATTTGGTTAGAAAATGTTGGTTTTGTACATTTATGAGATTTTATGGTATATGACACATTGTAAAATATGCGCTTACGAATAAAGAGTACTATGAGTCGCTGGCAGCACAATTCGGACATTTGTCAACGAACAGCTCGAACCGATAGCATTTTTTATTAGCCCCGAACAAAGGTAAAAATCAGCGAAGAATTCGATACATTTTGGAACGAGAGCTGTAGTTGTACCGTTTGTGAACGATGGCAAACGGCTGCACAGCTTCTCTTTAATCGACATGTAACTAATTTCACGTCCAAACGAACAGTAACCATTTATTTATTTTTTTTTTTTTCAATTCGAAATCGACATTTCAAATTCTTTTAACTTCGCGCCGAGTCAATGGCGGTGGGTAAATTTGATTAAAAATTCAATCGAAAAGAAAATTTTTCATCCGTAATCGATATATTGGAAAAAAGTGCGCGCTGCAAACTAATTTTCTTTCCGTCGATTTCAGTTGTATAAAAAAAAAAAAATCCGCCGAAAATCCATATGACAGTAATGAAAATCAAAGATTCGCGTACGTTAATTTACATTTATTCAAAGGTGTCGTTAGTAAAATTGAAAAAAAAAAATGCCCAATTGGTCTCCTTATTTTACGCGCCTGCACTCTTTTTCAGTTTCTCACGCGAAACTCGCGCACCAGGGGGCGGGGGGTGAGGGGGTGGAAGGGGGTGGAGGGCAAGTTGGAAGCTTATATACGAGAATGCACGCGGGGGTTGAGCTGTGCCGGCGTTTCTCGGGTCCTTGAAGCACAGAGAAGAGAAGTGCAGGACTACCCGGGATTGAGGATAATCCTATTGGACTTAAATTAATCCCGCGGGAACTGCATTCGTCGAGCGTAATATTACGTTATACCATTATCACTATATGCATTATTACTTGCGTCCGGGTTCCCCAAGCTCCGGATTCCCTTACCTCTTCAGTCTCTCTGCCTCCCTGCAACCCCTCTCCCTCGCATCCCCCTTCAACCACCCCATTGGCGAGCCCATCGTCTCCATGCATCTCGTTTCTTCCGCGTCTCTCTCGCGCGCATCTTCTCGGTTGACTTTCGGAGTCGTTTCGTCCTCTCTCGGGTCGCGACCTCAGTCACATTTAAGTATCAACGGAGTTTAATCGAAAGCACGACGGTCGAGAGAGCAGCCCTCGGTGAGCAAGCGACGCCGGGAGGTAAAGCTCCTCGCGCGAAAAGAAATAGACGGGACTTATATAAACGCCTCGGCGGCTTCTCTATTCCTCGAAGAACCCGGAGAATTCAAACTTTTTATTTTTTGTTAAATTTTTTTTTCTTTCACGATTTTTTTTTAATTTTTTTTTTATTATCTCCAAACGAATAAAAATGTCTCTTCCCGAAGCGAATCTCGGGGTTGCGATCGTGCCGCGTTCTCTTGCGCGTGCATCGCCGACGAGGCGAAATTTCATTTCTCGGCAATGGGGACGAGATAGCGAGAGGGAAGTCGCGAACCGGTAGCGAATCGGTTATTCATCGATGCGACCGGTGAGCTTCGCCGGCTATTTCAACTCTCGGACGGAGGAGGGGAGGGGGTAGTAGCGCACAGATTTATTATTGCACTCTTGACAAAGTTTAGGAAAAGAAGAATGAAAGAACTGAGACGGAGGCCAAGAAAAAAAGAAAAAGATTAAAAGAAAAACAAACGGGGAGAAAAAAGGAACGACGAAGAGCGACGCACAGGAGGGGGTGAAACGCCGGTGTCGCTTAGTTTCCCGCGCCAAGAATAATAAAGTAATTTCTTCCTCGTTCCCAAAAGTTATGCCAAAGTTTGATCGCAAAAACGAGTATGGTGTATATATGAAAGTCATTCGACCTCCAACCCCCTCCCCCTTTTCCCTCTTTTGCATTCTCTCGCCTCGATCGCTCAGGAAAAATAGTGAATTGAGACTTTTACCCTTCTGACTCGGGATGATTCCGCAGAGGGTCGATGAGGAAAGGCAGTGACTGAGAGGCGCATAAGGGGAGTCTGAACAGCCGGAGGGTTGGTTTCGTCGATCGGGCACTCCGACTTCGAGGACAGAGTCGGCTGGCAAACGATGAACTATGTGCCAACAGAAGTTTAAGACTACCAAAGCGGGCGAGTTGATCGATCGCGTGACGATTCGTTTGCCGATCGCATCGAAACCGCACCGATTTCCCTTCAATTGGATTATTCACTTTCTTGTTTTCCGTTTAATCACTTTTAATTGGAAATACATTTGATCAATACGACTTCGACTATGCAAAATGATCGATCGGTATGATCGACCAACTAGAAACGTTCCGATCGAATTATATCAACTTTCTCGCTTTCTTCGCCGTTGATAAAAATTTCTTCGGCTTATATACGATATCGCGAGAAAATAAATAAATTTATTTATTAAAGGGGTAGTTTTTTTTTTTTTTACTGATATCGACAGTTTTAGCAGTTTCTTTCAACAGCTATCGAGATAAGACGATTCTGAGTACAGTACAACCCTCGAACACTTTACTACCCTTACAAGTCAACTTCGTCGAAAAAAAAAAACACGTGTACTTCCAGAGGCGTTTTACAGGAGTAAAGTGTGTAGAAATAACACGTTTGTGTTCAAAAGTCTGCTGTGAATCGGGAAACATAATCTTGTCAAGAGAACAGTACAACTCCGCGAAAGTTTGCAAACTCCCAGAGGACGCGAAGGACAGGAATGCGAGAAAAAAGTCAGTATACAAGAGAGCGTTTCAACCCCCAAAGTGTAGGTATATAAAGAAAAATAAGACGAGTATAAAGTAAAAAAAAAAAAAAATAGGGAAAACAAAGGCAGTAACTTACTTATCCTCGTCTGCTGTGAATGCGGCTCGTCGTAGCCCTCCGGCTTGTCGGGATCTGCGAACAGAGAGTAATAACACAGGTAGTGGGGATGATGTCGGAGGGTGAAACAAAAGGAGAAGCATCAAAAAAAAAAAAAAGAAATAGAAGAATAACGATGAAACCCGGGAGTTTCGGGGCAAATAACACGGAGAGCTAAAGTAGTGACTTTGTGTCGATACGGCGGCGAGTCGCCGACCCTCCCGTCACAGAAGCATTCACGGCGGATCCACTCGGTATTACCGGAGAGATATTCTCATTCGGATCTACTAGAAAGCATCAGAGAAATCCGGAGAGAGGTAAAACATCGGGGAATGTCGGAAGGACAATGATAGCCGGAGCTCGAGATTAGAAATCGGTGAGTGACGAAGGTCGATCAGTCGTCTACGGGGCGACAGCGAAAGATCCGATCAGAGAATACATAGAAAATGCGTACACTGAATTTCCACGTAAATACACACGACGATGAAATAGTATTGAACTAACGGTGGAATCATAAAAAAAAGTAATTTCGTTAGTCTCTCCGTTTCGAAATTATCGAAGATAAACTTTTTTTTCTTTTTTTTCGCGCAGCGAACAGGTGAACAGAAAAAAAAATCACAAAAAAATTTTAATAAAATGAAATTTTGACGAGAAAAAATTTTTTTTTTTAAATTTACGAAATTTTTCATTAAATTTGAGATGTTGCATTTCGACTGAAAAAAAAGTGCAATAAAGAAATTGCAGTAAAAAAATAGTAAAATAACAAAAATTTTTTTTTTTTTTTCATACAATTTATTGATTATTATTATTATTATTATACTTTAAAAAATTTTTTTTTTAAAACATCTCATTTTTCGATTTTATTCGAAATGAATCTTTGGACACCCGGTATATCGCGGGAAGGAACTGCTTTATGGGGACTTTTGTGAACGGATCACAGTTGGTGAAGGGAAAAGACGGCTCATTCTGGACAACTGTCGATAGGTTTACTCAGTCCTTTCTGTGATATCCACGTGACTGTGACGTGAGTCCCGTCGCGTTTATTCGCAATGTCCGGTGGCGTCTATTTACCCGATGTACATACGAAACGTCTCATACTACCACCGTTTGTATATATATGTAAAATCGAAGGGTTATCAGAGATAGAAGCGGATATAGCGGGAACATGACAATCACCTCGAACGGATAGCTGAACGGCATACATGATCTTCGGCTCGGTGTTGACCTGACACTCGTATCTACCGGAGTCCGATTTCCTCGCAGAGTCGAGACGGAGAGTCCAAGCATCGCTGCCGGGCATGTGCTCGGGACCGAACCTCGAGTCCGAACTAAACGCAAACTCGCTGGACGTCAGTATGTGCAGATCTCTGCTTCGCATCCACGATACCTGGCGATAACATTAAAATAGCATGTTGCGATCTTTTTTTTTTTTTTTTGTCCCATTTCGATGTCTCGTTAATTTGCCGGGGGCCTTTACCGATCGCATCGATCGGATATGGTAAATTGCAGGCGGAGAAGGTTCACGACCTCCTCGTGAACTACCCTCAGGCTATACGTGGCTTCGCGCGCAGCGGAAGCTCCGCGGCGTCTTTAATCGAGATCGCGATCGAGACGAAGATAATCGGCAAAGTAGACAAATTTATTCGGTTTATTCGATTTCGTTAAGTTGAGAAATAGCTATGATGATAAAATTGTGAATATGCAGTAATAAAATTGTGCCACTCGTAGATTTTTCATCGATCGGTATGTCTATAAAATAGTAGCGAAGTGAAATACGCATTTTTTTATCGGTTCGATTAATCGAATACACGATAAAAGCATTCTACTGAGCTGTAAAAAAAATAGGTTTTTTTTTTTTTTTTTTTTTTTTTTTTTTTTTTTTCACGAAAAAAAAGGTTGTGGAATTTCAGTGAAAACGCGTGGATAGGTCTCCGAATTGGTCGTTATTTCCTTATTTATTTATTTTGTTTACTTCCCTTCTCTGTATCACTTTTTTTTGCAAAGCGGAAGCGCATACGTTTCATAAATCGCAAACGAAACATCATTCACGGTTTTTTCGGGAGATTTTTTTTTTTTTTTTTTATCGTTCGCCAAATTTCTCTTTCGAGTAATTGAATACACGAGAGAAACGAGAAAAAAGCTCGTGACAAATTTCAATTTCGAGATTGCGTGCGAATGAAAATGTTTTGGCGCGCGTGAGTTTGTGGAGCGGATGTTTGTTGGGTAAAAACGAATGTCATTTTCTTCGCGGATCCTTTTTCTTGTTCATTTTACCCTCCGAGGGTTCATCCCGGGACTTTTGATTTTTTTTTCTCGGTTACCGGATTCATGGTATTCCAGATAGAATTTTTTCTTGTTGCTTTGCTATTCAATGTAAACGACGAGCATTCGAAACGTACGTGGTCGGCAAACAGAAGCGGAGCTTATCGGAACCTCGTATTTTTCGGTGTTTCACCCGTACCAATGATGTCGGATATTAGATATCCGTTTATCGGCCGACCAGTCATTTCCGTTGGTCTGGGATACAAGCGCAGCATCCGGACGAAATACTCCATCCATTGCCGATAGCCCCGCAGTCGGCGAGCGGTGTTTTCGCACTATGACCACTGCGTGTTTCTGCGCCACAACAAGCGACGGAGGTTGAAGCGTTCTCCCGTTTCACTTCTCGCGATCCTCCCATACCGGAAAAACTGGGCACACGATTTGTCGTGCAACCGGAGAAAGAACGATGTTTTACAAAAAAAAAAAAAAAACTACCGAAATGAAACGTTGAAAAACAACGATGAATGGGAGTGATATATGAAATGTCATCTGTCGAAGGATGAAAATCATATTCGATCCGCTTTAGGTATAAATCCAAAATTTGCGGGTGGTACCAGCTGTGACGATCGATACTGATAACAAAATAATCCGCTGGGAGATCGTATGGCACATCGAGGCTATTATTCAAGAAAAACTCTCGCAGTAGAAGAAAAAAATCGAGGGAATCGAGTCGAAGGGTCGTCGTTCGTAATCGTCTGAAGTATACGCTTCGCAGAGGCAAATCGTCGATATCAATAAGAAATTTTTACCGCAAATACGGGAGAATTAAAAATTGGGAAGCTATCTTCGCCGCTGACCGTTAAACAGATATCCGGAAGCGAACTTCCTTCGAATGCAATAGAGAATCCCGTGAACTCAATTTATGCAACAGACGTCTTCGCTGCCGCTTCGCTTTAAAAATTCAATTTGTGAGTTCGAAGGGTGGATCAACCCTCAAACGTCTTATTCTTTAATAATAAACTTCCCGAAAAAAAAAAAAAAAAAAATCCGTAAACGGCATGTTTAGGATAGACGTTTTGAAATTCAGCTCGTGGACTCGGATGTGAGGGATGGAGGGGGGGATAAGACGTCGGGGTGTGCGCCTGATTTATATAATAATAATGTAAGGGATGCGAGGGACGAGACGTAGTTTTCATATATAATAAACCGCATCGCGGTCGTCGACGATACGGGGATTCCCAGAAGGGGTGCTCACGACGTGTCTGGTTTTCCGGGTTTAGAAGGCGGGGTTGTGAAGTCGTCGGAGACGCAGGGAGGGGATTTAGCGGTTTGGCAGAGTAAAAGGAGTCGAAAGCGACAGAGGGTAGTAAAGGTGCTCCGTGGAGGCGTCGAGATGCGAAGAGCGTTACCGAGAAACGGTGGAAACGTTAGCGAAAAGAAAGACGACGAGAGCGACATAGATGAGGAGGGGGTGGTACCGGTATCGTATAGAGGCCTCACGACACGCGCACACGCGGAGTTTTCCCGGAACCAAACGAAATATCGTGGACACGGTGGAGAAAACGTGTTGGGGTGAGGAGTATTACGTGTATGGAAAGAGAAAGAAGGAGGAAAAGGGTGATGTGCTGCGGTGTTGTGCCAGTGGCACACGGTCGCGCTGTCTACATCTACAGCCGACGGTACTGTATGGCCTGTGTTTCAGCTATGGTAGAACTGTACCACCAAGCAGCAGCAGCAGTAGAAGCAGCAGCCATGGTATGGCATTTGGTCGGACGCCAGTGCCGCGTTGGATAGTCCGAAATAGAACTGTTGGTGGCTTTGAGGTCGCGAAAAAGGAGAAAAGGTCGGGTGAAGCCCGCGATGCGATGCAGCGTCGGTGATGGAAAAAGGCGGGTGTATACGAGAGGCCGAAGAGAGAGACAGAAGAAAAAAAAAGAAGGAAATAGAATGGAGGAAAGAGGGAAACGGCGGCTTGTGAGCACCGAGCGGCATAGAACGAGAAAAAAAGAGGGTTGGAGGGGAGGGGTGGGGGGTAGTGAGAGTTTCTATTCGGTGGGATTCACCCGGTTCGCCACTGTATTTCCTAGACGCTTATTTTTCTTCCTCCATATTCCAAACTCTCCTCTCATCCGACTCTTTCTACCATTTTCCTTCTGTCTCTACGAGAATGTGTAACGAATAAAAGTAGGTAGGTATATAAGTACAGTAAGCCGTGAAAGAGATGCGCTACGATGTTGGGCAAAGTGCGACGAAAGTGTGACGCTTGCTTGTGCCGCATCGCTCTCTCTTTCTGTACTCTTCGTGGCTTTTGAGATTGTATTGGAACATTTGGCCATGTGCTCCGCGATGGAAAGGGAGAGAAAGAGAGAGAGAGAGCGAGAGAGGGGAGAGAGAAAAAGAAACGTTCGCGGAAGCCAACGGTGGAAAGTCGAGCCGAGAAGAGTGAGGGGGAGAGACAAAAGATGGCAATAGCCCCGACGCTGCATAACCGCTTTCATCTGCTACGTCTGCAAGACGACGACGACGACGACTGGAGGTGGGGAGTAAAAATGCAACTGCTTCCAGTCCTTTTGCCATTTTCCGTGTACGTTATGAGCCGCCCTCGTCGCTACCACGGTCTGGCCTTTCGCCTATGTGCCATGCGACCCCTCTTCTTACTTCAGCTTTCTGGAAGAATTTCCAACGGAGGAAAGGATAAAGTCTCAGGCGACCATCGCTATACCAACTGTGCGGTCTATGGCCATAACGCCATTCCTACTTTGCGCGATTCCAACCTCTTCAGGATCTCGGCGCAAACCGGTCTGTTCTTGGAGAGTCATAGAGGAGGATAAGAACGAGAAGATTGGGGGAGGAAAAAGGCTTTAAAGACCGCAGGAAAAAGAGGACCAGAAAAGGTGTTGCTGCGCTTTGATACAACTTTTCTTGGACATCTGCTGCTGTAGCAAAAAGAATGCCAAGAAATTGAGGCAATGCGTAAGAGAAAAACGGCAAATTCCAACAATCCAACTGATATGACCATTGCCCCAACATCCCTCAATGCGAAACATGGTGGAGGCAATTGATTCGTTTTTATTTACTGATGGCAGCAAGTTATTCACTGGTATATCAACCTTAAAGAAGATGGATGAAAGTGATAACAACTCGGAAGCCTTGAAGGGAGTATCGGCAGAAGAAAGGGTGGATACACCAACGGTAAAGTAAAGTGCGAAGGAAGGGATGCTGTGGAAGTGCAGCATCAGGTCTAAAACGCCTCTGGTCTGACCAGATCCGTGAGACTCTCTTCGCCGTAGCGTAACGTTACGTAAATTTGGAATTACGCTTTCCCCGAAGGCACTTTCACCCGGAAGGAGTCGGAGCAATATCTCGCACCTACCCGGTCTTTCACTACTATACCGTGCAAAGCCATATGTATGGGTATATACCGCACCAGCAACGTTCAGCGTTATTCCGTGACTGGTAACGGAGGTTGCACGCCATCCCTTGGAAGTTGAGGGGGGAAATGGAAGAAGAGTGAGAGTTATGTGCGGCTGATGCGCACAAGAGGCGAACGAGAATTTTCACCAAGATATTCACGGGTGTACTATGGCTGCCCATGCGGATATGCTGTACTGTCGTCGTTGGGGCGAACGTAATTTCTGAAAGCATTTGCTTCAACCCGCCCCCAGGGGGTGCGAAAGGAGACGAAGGGATGCTGATGGTGCCTGTACCGGTATCACGCATGAATGCATCAAAGAACAGTACGAAGGCTTTCACCGTGTCATGCGACGAAAGAGAAAGAGAGACGGAACCAATGCTTGTACACCCCACAGGGTGAAACATTATGTACTACCAATGTCCATCCATCGCGATAAAGCGGTCGACTATTGAAGAATGTACTTTCCTCCGCAGCTTCAACGGCGTTTAACGGGCTAATGGTATTTCAATTTCAGACCTTCAATTTCAATCGTTGGAATTCGATGTGGAATTGAAAATCACTTTAAGGGATGCGAAGAACGATTAAACATTCCGTTTCTGATTGTCGCATTTGGTAGGAAAGTAACTCTCCGGTTGTTCATGGGATTTGAGGGCTTTAGCTTTCACGGTTCAGAGGATTCCGAGCTTTCGATTTTTTTTTGGATCAGGAATACTTTTCATAGTGTCTTTATAAAAATCAATAGAATCAGTCAATCAATAGTCAATCAATAAAAATTGAATAATAATATAAAAATTATTATTAAAAATATTAATTAATAAAAATTAAAACGTGAAAACAATTTTTTTAGATTTTAAAGTCGTATTCCGAAAATTCGATATATCGAAGTCGCATATTATTGGGGTCGTTATTCTCTCGATTCTGATTGGCCGTTGCAGTACTTTGAAGCTGAATCGCTACGTCGATACACCTAATTTCTTGCGCTTTGTTGCTCACGGCAAAGCAGTCTGTTTTGACGGGAGAAATATTCAATATCGAATTACGTCTCAAACATATCGCTGTATTGATGTTTTAACACGACTCCGCGAAATCACGTGACTGCCGGTACCGGAATCTCAATCTTCGGAACGTAGTACTGCTATGATAACCTATGATACGTCGAACTTGCATTGCTGCAACAATAGGCATTCGACGCATCTGAAGACATGTATAACGCGCGAAGCGCGGACCCATATTAGTTACCATGAAAAGGTAATGAAGAATGGTACCATTTTACTCCGAATGGTACTTTTTGGTGTTCAATGCACACTGAACGATGACGATGGTACGCTTCGACCTTTGATCGTTCAGTTGCCCTCTTCATTCCGAGTCGATCAGTCGTCGGATTTCGCGACATGTTCGTCTGAACGATTCGAAAATCGCGACAGCGGTGGCGCGCAGCAGCGCACGTCGGCGACACAGTCGGTCCTTCAAGTTGTTTGCATGGGACAAAACCTCATTGAAAGTCTTTTATCATTGAAGTTCGAAGGAAGAGCGAGAAGTTTGTCAATGAGACGTACGACTATGGAATACTTTTACACGTTGAAAGGGGTAACTCGGGAATACGCGGAGAGTGTACTGCACTTTGAATAACAATAGACAGAAGCAAAAGCACACGGGTAGCAGCCGCTTCTCTACTTCACTTCAGTCGAATTGGAATTAAAACGATGTCCCCGATGCTTTTTCAAGAGATTAATGCTTCCCGCTCACCGGAGCTCTCAAAAGACGTAGAAAATCGAATTGGAAAATGCAAAATGTTTAGAAACAATGAGAAAAGTTTCACACCGGTTTTGCGAAGACAAAAACCGTGAAAAAAATTGTTAAAACAAACGAAAAAGGATGAGAAAAGTTTCACACAGGTTTTGCAAAAACAAAAAAATTCGAAGATATTTGTTAAAAACAAAGGAAAAAAGATCGAAATTTGTGAGAAAAAAAGAAAAAGTTGCAAATGCATTTGCACGTCGGTTCCGTATTGTTGAAGATTCGTTCATAAATTAATGGGTTGGAAAGAGAAACGGGAAATTGCTTTACTTCATCGTAGACGCAGTTTTATATATAATTAATTTGGGTTACGATAAAATTTAATTAGTTGATGCAATTTATTCGGCAAACTACAAAATTTTATTGAATTTATGACAACATTTCGTCGTAATACTCTTTCGACGCTGTTACGGCGCGAAGAAATAATTAAGTTTTTGCGATAAATTTCAACTTTATTTCTCAAAGCGTTTTTAAGTGGAGGAAATTTTAATTTTACTGGTATGCCACACATGTTTACACATTCATTTAGACATTTTTTTAATTACAATTTGTCAGCGTTTCAAAATTTTTTTACAGTCTTTTCATTAAAATCTCAAATTTTTTTTTTTCCTTTGCGAAAGCTTTGTATGCGATATAATAAAATGGCAGAAAAAATCGAGAGGAGTACTCTGAAAAATACCCTCTTGTAGAAATGCGGAAACATGCAATTAAATTCGATTTTTCGATTTGCAATGCCGTTTTGATAGGTTATTAAAATCTCAAATAAAATTTTTTAAATGCGAAAGAATTTTCCAGAGTCAAAAGTGGATTAGTCTCTTACAATGAGCGGCTTGATACGCAATCATAATAATTTTTAAAACACATTCATCCCTTATTTGCCATAATGAGAAATTGTTTTCCGGTGAGAGGACATTCTTTATTTATAATAAACGCTATTATTTTCACAGAACTTTCTTTTTTTCCGCGAACACAGTAACAATTTATGCAATAAAAAAATTGTTGACGTAATTCGATTTTTTTCGAAAAGTAAGGTTAAAGCGAAGAAAAATTTGAAAATGATGAACATTTATTCCCGTAACATAATTTCTACACCAATAGTCGTTCGTATGTAGATTTTCGAGGCCCTATCATCGTTCCTTTATCCCGTGATACTCGCAGAAACGTTTGAACGCGATTTCACATTTGAATCTGAATAGTAGAACGACGGGAGTGGATCTGTGCGGAGTCGTCGATAGCGCAAAGGCAATGATGTACAGAAGCGTGCATTTGTCGAATCTGCGCAGTGAAATTTGATCGGCTTACAGTCTGAGTACCGCGTATGTTGGCTTATCCTTCTCGCATATTCATAGCTGCATCCCCCCAGTAACATCTCTACAGAAGGTAGCATCACGACCCCGTAGATATCGCAAAGTAGGGATGAAAGCAGAGAAGTCAACACATGAAAAAAAAAAAAAAAAAAATCTATCGATGTGTGAGATACGATCGTTTTTGGATGCCTAAAGCCGATAGGGTGAATTGCAGTAGCTTCACAGTGTCGGTTTCACGCGGCAAAGGTGGATAGTGCGTGATCGTTGTCGTCGTCAGGGCTGTTTGGTCTGAACAATGGCACGAGCTTCGACCATTCCCTTTTATCCGCTACATCCTCATTCCCATCCTCACAGCAGCTATGCAACTATACCGGCCCGCGAGATCCGTTGAAACAGAAATTGGCGGTGGCGGCAAGCACAACGACAGAGAGTGGAAATGGAATGGTAGGGGATGGGGGAAGGGTTGGCGTACGATGGAAAGGAGCAACACAAGCATAGTAGGGTGGTAGGTTGTATTTTTGGTCATGCGAGCTCGCTGTCTCGCTGACGTTGATCGCCGAAGGACATTGTACACATCCGCGACAATTCGGATAATTAATTGCGGACGCTAGAGCACGCGCAGCGTCGGTAGTGCGCCGATCAACGTATACCTAAACTCTGGTACTGGACCTAAACTAATCCGGCAAGCGAACGGGACGAGCATGCCGCCCGGGGCGGGTTTGTGTGCGGTGATATGGGAACAGGAGGCAGGGTTGGGGTAGGACCGCACGTACCAAGAGTGAAATCCTACCCCCCTCCCTCAACCCCCCTGCAGTCGGGTCGCCGGGCTTTCATCGATTCCGCGATTATTGCGTTATACGGCGTTGTTCGCTGGTCACCAGCATCGCACCGGACCGAGCTACGGCATCACTAGCGGCGTGACTATGACGCCATTGGATTCCGCACGTACGTCAGTGTTACATGGACCCGACGTGAATATCGCGACTCTAGCACGTCGTATTGATATTCCTACCATACGTCCCCCAGAGGTGCGAAAATTAGTGGATAGTGGACTGGAATATTCGTATCATGTTTTTCCGATCGACCAAGAATCGACGTATGCAGTAACGCGTAGAGGAAAGATGGTCTGGGAACCATTTCTGCATGATAAAGGGGTAGGGGTATTCGTTAATCCATCAATGGCCGCAGATATGCAGAGTTACGCGAATGTAGTGAAAAACATAATGAATAAGTAATCTACAGAAAATGCGGATGTCGAAAGGACATCGGAAAATCTTCATCAACAACGAAAAGCGGCGCCACCCTAAGAGAACTTTCAGCATCAACAATGGACCGCACTTTCATTGCGAATATAGAAGGCACGCGCAGTGGAAAAATGCGGAAGTCGAAAGGACATCGGGAAATCTTCATCAACAACGGAAAGCAGCGCCACCCTAAGAGAACTTTCAGCATCAACAAAGGCGCATCCTTTCAATGCGAATATATAAGGCACGCAAAGGAACAATGATAATTATACCGAGTTAAATGAGACACCATGCCGCGTGCAGGGCGGACGGCTATAGCATTAGGTTTCAACCTTCTGTGTAGTCACAGAGTGACTTTGTTTCGTTCGCATCTGCTATGCTAGTCGGAACGCAAAGAGAACGCAAGACGGGAACGAAGAGTTCGAGGCTTCGAAAATACGGTGGCTGAGCGAGAAACGAGACTGCCGATGTTAAGGGGCGAAGGTGTATGAGAAACGAAAGGAGTTCAGCATGGATGCTGCATCTTTGTGTGGGACAAGAGCGCGGAGCAAATGGAGAACGCAAGAGAGACTGGTAGCAACACCAGCAGCGGCACACGCGCGCACCACTGGCTACGACGATGATGACGACGACGACAACGAAGACGACTCGTACATTTTGCATGCTGATGAGGCCACTTTCGAGGCACTCCACTCCCATTTCCTTTCCTTCAAGTATTTCCTTGTCATTTACAAGTTTCACTTTGGAAGCACCTCCTCCCACTGCAGTGCACACCTTCGGCTTATTGTAGGCACACTGACAGTCGACTTTGCTCTCTATCCACCTTTCCTTCTCCATCTTCCATCACTTTACCATCTTTCCTAACGTCTTTTGGCGCTGTATTCGCTCTTTATCTGTGTGTGTTGACTCGGTACGTCATACTATGTCAACCAAGTGAACCGACAACTTTAAACGTTCTTTGTAATGACACAAGGTCCATAATTACTTCAGACTGAAGGAAGTTGCTGAAGGGATATGATAGCTACTTTAGGTATTCGCCATTGCGAGAAGATAGTCTAAACAGGAATAGCAGGGAATTAGAAAAAGACAACGATGCAGAACTCCGCATACAGAATTCCGACTGAAAAGTAATTAATCAGCAAAAAGCTGAAAATCGTCTACCGAGTAACATATACAGTCTTTGATGAAGTTGGGGAATGCAAATTTTGCATTCTTGTAATTACAGTAATTTGGGACGGTCATTTGCCAGCCACATTCGTTGGGTCAACGATTTTTTTTTCTGATATAAATTCTCGAAAAATTTGTGCACATGTTCCATAAAATTATCTGCTTTTGAAAAAAAAAAAAAAAAAAAAAAAAAACCATTGAATCAGCAGTCCCATGCAACTCATTAAAATGTTAATGGACTGCGCAAAAGGGTGAACCTAACCTTTCAAAAAAACCTCTTTTCGTTTCCAATTTATTCCGCGTCGTTCTGACCCATTGGACGGCGGAACTGTGTTCATACTACCAATCAGGAAAGTTACGAGAGTAAAATTCCAAAGGAAAACTCTTTGGAGACTTCGATACCGAGAGCAAGCCGAAGCTTGTCAAAGTACTTCGGTCTCGTCCAGTGAAGTACCGGGGTCGTTTCTATCCACTTTTGCTGCGTTTCCACCAGTCTGTCTGCGCTTATTTCCCGGTTTTATCCCAGACGTATGTACAAACCCTCGACGCATACATCTATTCCGTGACTCCCCGTGAGGTATGTACTCTCTTCGGCGCGCCGTTCCACCGGTTCGTTCATCCCCCATCCCTTCCCCTCCCACTGCAGGTAGCGGGGTACAAGCACCACCGCCCCGCCAACCGTTGAGCGTTGGAATACCGTACCGGTGAAACACACTTCAGTTAAATTTCTAAAGCACCCTTTGCGCCAACTCGTGCACCAGAGTGCTCCGTCGTGAAACGAGTCTCGAGCCTCCCGCGCGCCGCACGGCTGACGTAAAAACTTGAATGAAGTGCGGAGAATAACAGGGATAAATGAGGAACGAATGTGAACGAGGGTTGGAGGTTAAAGACTACCGTAAATGTGTCCTACCTGCGCGATATAGGTTGCCATGAGCCCAAAGGGAGGAGAGTCGCGCTTCACTGAAGGGAAAAACATTGCTGCTTCCCTATCGACATATATGTACGTATATATATACATTCATATATATTTTTTATATATATCTGTATGTGATACAGAAGAGTCGAGGGTCCCGGAAAATCCATTTCACTTTCATCGATTCTCTTTTCTTTTCTCTGTCCCCCTAAGAGTTTTTCTACGCTTATTTTTTTCCTCCCTTGTTATAACCTCTTTTGCCTCTTTCTTTTTCATTCGGACGTACGCGAGGCTTTGGAAATCTATACAGGATTATTTGAAATCAAACCACGGCTCTCGCGTTTTTTCTTACTTTATTTCTTTCTTTCCGCGGCGCTGGGATATCGCTTAAGCCGGCGAACGAGTCCCGCGCGAAAACGTGGAAAGAAATCGTCGACACTAGGCGAAGGTTGTGGACAACCCTCTCCTATACTGTCTGTACGATCCAACTCGGTTATAGTATTACTACGTCTGGCGAAACTGCTTTCTCTTCTTCGCTTCCGTTTTTTTTTTTTTTTTCGATTTCTCGAAGCAGACTGCTGCTGCTCATCGACTCATGCACCTTCCATCCGAAACTGGTCTCTTCTATCTCGTTCTATTGTTCACCCACGAGACTACTGCTTGATTCGTTCTATTCCACTCTCTACTTCGTTTTTCTTCTCTGTTTGCCTCTCCTCATCCGACTCGTATTACCCCCCCGCTGCGCGATCTGACCCAGCGGCACTGATCGAGTTTTCATCCCTCCCGCAACGTTTCGCCATCGAAGCTTCCTCTCTTCAACTCCCAATTGACCGAACTCCACCGGGAACCACTCACAGACGTACAGTATCGGTCAACCACCCTCGATGCAGGCGACATGAAACTACAGTCGACTTTCAAACCTTCTGGCATCAGCTCAACACATCAAATTTCACTGTCCTGATTTTCATTCTCTCCGCGAGCGTCCTGTTTATAACTTACTCGTCGTGTAAGAAAGGTTCACAAGGATATCAGACGTGTCCCTTGTCTTAAAGTTAACCCGCATCGAATCCCACGTCTTCGTAATTCGGCGAACGTGCGCCATACAAACTTTTCAAGTGAGTTCTGTGGATAGTAATTTTATGGATGTAAGATCCGCTTCGTGGCTTTGGAGAGTTTCTGTCCGACCGAATTTGGCTGTCACATCCTAAACATAAGTCATGCATAGCGTATGATCCGACGCTAAATTCGCTCTTCTAACTGCAATCACTTCCCATGGGAATGAGGCATCCTGGTAGTATAATACTTAAGACTTATATCAGCGATATCAGCGACAGCGATGGATGCGCGGTCGGTGTGTGGCTCCAGCGATCACGTAAGTCAAGCACTATCGTCCGCGGCCGATACTTGGATGGGTGACCGCTTAGCCACGCACTGGTTGGCGCATCAATCATTAAGCGAGAGGTCTGTTTTTCTGAGACCTCGTTGTTCTCACTTAAGTAAATACTTTTCTGACCGTTTTTCCCGCACTAGTGTGGAAAAAACAGCAGAAAATCAGGTTCGATACACGTGTGGGAAAAAACGATCGGTCAGTGTTTTTCTGAAACCTCGTTGTTCACATTTAAGTAAATATTTTTGTGACCGTTTTTCCGCACGAGTGCAGAAAAGTGCACAGCGTAGCAGAAAAGTGCACTTTTCTGCACTAGTGCGGAAAATATAGCAGGAAATCAGGTTCGATACACGTGCGGGAAAAATCGGGCAGAAAATCGGGTTTGATACAAGTGCGGGAAAAATCGGTCTCTCTTGACGAGTGAGACAAACTGCGATTATTCCCAGAATTCGACGTGCAGTGGATAAAAGGCGAGGTAACACAGCGTCCAAACGCGAGGTAGCGGAATGAAAACGGAAATAACATGGAAGCGAGTGGAGAAGGCGCGTGTTGAAGACAGCCGCCATATACATATAAAGCTCAAGAGAAAGCCTTGCCGGACGGAGGAAGATGGGGAAGGAAAAGAGGGAAGAAGAATTTTGGATACGCAGAGGGTTGAAGAAGTTTGGAGGGTCGAAAGGCAAGAAAAAGATCCACCAGTGCGAACGGCAACAGTATGAACGGACATGGAATGGCGCGGTCGCGGTGAACAAAATTACCATAACGACATACATATATTCAAGAGTGCGCTAAGAAAGTGATGGAATGAAGTAGAACGATAGAGTAGAAAGGAAATGCCAGTGAAAGAGTTCAGGGCGATTCCCGTCGTCCGTTAAAATTGCATTCGAGTGTTAGAAATTTCCGGAATAACGGCCCGATGAGAAGCTATAGAGGCGTTTGCGTGACCTTGCCGACTACCAAACCTCCGACTTTCCGTCTCCACCTTTTATTCTCTAACTCCTACTCTATCGTGCACTCGAGTCGCTGCGGACTCTTATCGCAAGAAACGGCTAATGTAAGGCCCATAAACCTATAAATCGCTTTGGTTAGGTAGCTTCCGTCTGGATGGGGGCTGCCGCTGCTGCTACTGCATTGCCTCACACTACCAGCTTCGATGCTTGAGAGAGAGGCCGAAATTCGGGCTATGAGAGGGTGCGATAGAGAGAAACTATGGCAAGGAATGGGTTACAATAGTCAGTATGTCTGAAGGAGTAAGTCAGTGGTAAAGAGGTGCGAAAGGATCGAAAGAACGGAACTGAGGTCTTAGCTGTCGGGATCGATGTCGGCAGGTAAAATGATCAGAACGATAAAGAGAGTGTAAGAAAAACGGAGAAATAGAAGGGAGGAAAGAAGAAGAAGGAAACAGGACGTGCGGAAAGGGGTGGAAAACGACGAATAGTTGGAGGCCCTTGTGTCGAGAAAAGTGGCGAGAGAAAACCCTCGAGAGGAAAACTTGCACTGACTCCCTTTTCTGTAACCGGCATGTCTGGCCCCCTGTACAGCGTAGCAGCAACCACCACCGGTTACCAGCGTCGCTTCGATAGCCCGAATTTTCTCGCAGCTCTTTCGCTCGCCGACAGCCAATGAGCTTTATTACCTCACGGCTTCCGAGCGGTACCTGTTTCTCGTACTGCGATGCTTGCTTTGCTGCTCTGTATTACACCTTCACGTATCAACGAACGTACAGGGGCCACGTGTGCGCGTGGCGAAAGACCGAACCGAAAAAAAACTTCATATCTTCTGCTGTTCTAACACAACACACCAAACTGAATGGAGTTAGATACGAGGTTTGCTTGAAACTTTGTGTTTCTTCAGTCCTAACAGCCAAAAGTAACAGACATCAACCGGCCGAATTACATAAAACCCTCGAGGCGAGCCGTAACGCAGCATCCCGATGGATCATCCTCGGATGAGATAACATTTGTTTTATCTCGTTCGCCGTTCATCCACCCCCTTCTGACTTTTTACCTTTTTTTTTACTCTACTCTCATTCGTTTCCGCTTCTCGATATAGAACCGCTATATCTGTATGGCATATCTTTTGTGTTTTTAGTTCTACAAACGGCACGTGGTTAAACTCAGGCGGGAGAGATAACTCGGTTTCGAGCGATGAGTGCAAAGGACGAACGAAAGCGAATTTGATTAATTTCAAACGATCCCCGATTGTCCTCGGTACAGATATCGATCTTTTTTTTTTTTTTTTTCGTCATTTCGATTAAAGAGATTCTCTCGATGAGGGGAAATTAATATCCTCGATTTTCATTTTTTTTTTTTTTTTTCAATTCGTCACTGGTATTCGGAGTGCAACGCTTTTATAAGCGATAAATTTATTACATTTTTAGAAATTATGTATGATACGGATTTCGACAAATTGTGCATTAGGGTGGTGCAGAAAAACGTTTTTTCATGTTATACGATAATTTTTAGTACTGCATCATCGTTCATGACGTCAGCCAGAAATTGCTATTTCCGACTATTAGCATCTGAATACTCTCCGAGATTCTCATTCCTTTCCATAAAAATAAATGAGCTTTATGATAGCTGAAATTTGTAGGATTCCATTTACCATTGCCTCATCGATATAAAATATCTTGAAGTTAAAGAAGAAATGTAGTTAAATTTATTTTAAAGAGCTGCCGTTTGGCAGGATTGTAGTTTACAGTAAAATGGAAGAGAGCGCTTGATGAACGTCGGAACGAGTAAAATGTCCTTTTCGTAGTAAATTTTTGATCGATGCGGCATGAAAAAAATTTATCATATACGCGACTTCCACCATTTTTTTTTTTTTTTTTTTTTTACAAACGATGACATTCTAAATGAGCAATTTCTTCTGGAAAAATTGTTTTTGAACGCTATATATTAAATAATCAGTAAAAATTTATCAAAAAATATTAACGAAAAAAAAAGATAATTTTTATCTTATATACGTCTTAGTAGAGTCGTCTGAAAAAAATATCGATGACGCGCGCATTGAAGTAAAATATTTTTACGGTCTTCGTGCCGTCGCTGTTCTATGTATTTCCGATTGAAAAAACAAGCCGTCCGTCCCTCGAAATTTTCGTTAAAAGTGGTACAGGAAGAGTTGCCGGAAGGATGGTAGAAATGTAAGAATCTATTTCACTATGTGGTATTTACCACAGTCGGTGCGATATATTTACGATTGTTCGTTCCACAAATTTCTACTTTGCTCTTCTTGGACGCCGCCGGTCGGTCCGGGGCCATTGCCACCGAGTCGAGCGGCGTCTTCGCGATCGGGGTTTTTGAATTTACAGTGGAAACCGAAGGGGCCGGAGAAAGAACGACCAACAACGGATAGAGTCGAAGTCGAAAGAAAATTGATGACGAGCGCGATGCTGCGGTCTCGTTTCTCACGATTCTCGCACGTGCGCACTCTCGTCTACGAACCACACGCGGACACAGTGTGTCCGTCTGTGTGTGTGCAGAGTTCAGACATTGGAGAACGTGTGTACACATCAGCAAAAGGGAACGGAACGTGTGCGGAACGAGAGGACAAGAACGGATATATCGACGAGATCGTCGCTCTCCCGAACCAATTTTATTCTTCCTCGCAGAGAGAAAGAGATCCCTATCACAAGGGGAATTCTTCCGACTAGCATTGTCATGCCGATGACCGAGCGGCCGTAGCATTCTTGAGCCTTTTTCTGCTCCTCCTTCTCAAGACCCCCATAGACCGGAACGTTCTCTTCTTTCTTCGTGAACTCTGACACCTCGGAATGACTTCGCGCCCTCCTACGACGTTAACGCGTCGCAGTTCGAAAGGCGTTAGAAATATATTTATCCCCATTGATATACCGCTCTCGCCGTGACACGCTCCTTCATTCGCGCGCACGCCGATAGGAAAAAAAAAAAAACGGGTCAACGCCGTTGAAAAATATTTCACCGAAAAATTCCGGAATCCCTGTCTGAATTTTTTACGAGAAAAAAAAGAGTCCGAAAAAAGAAGGAAAAAAAATTCTAATAATAATAATGCCGGAAATTCGCGTCACGATTCTGTGGGGAGGCAGGATAAAAATTATTTCGTCCATAAATACATCGAGCGCCGGAGTGTGTCGAAGTTCCTATTCGGAAGTACAACACTATTCCTTACATATCGACGATGCAAGTTATTCAGGAACAGCGATATTGGCATTCCGAATAACTCCGTCATCCCTACATTTCCATCGATTTTTCTAACCTCAAAAAAAAAAAAAAAAAAAAAACTCTACAGTACCCGACGACTTAAGTTTCTTTAAATTTTCGAGAAAATATCTGTAAAGTTTCCGAATTCACCACATCGTCAATTATAGGGTTCGTAGTCCCGTATTCGTTCAACGAGTCGCCATCCCCCATTTTTTCCACTGAAATTGCGGTAACGTCACAAAACCCCGAAAGCCGCATAACGCCAAATGGATTTCAGCAGTGAGCGTTCTCGCGTTTTCGTGTAAAGTGTCAGAGAAGAGAGATTTTGCTATTGGTGTGAAACCATTCCAACGTCACCGATGTGTCGGGACATTCAAGATGGAACGGTAGATATCCACTAGAATCTCGCATGACGCTACCACTGTAGCTGTACTTGTAGCACCGCCAACCAGAAGAGGGCTGCACTGCAGCGGTATGGGGTCTCCGCGATGTGTACGTACCATAAATATCGAGTCTTGAAAGTGTAACGAGATAACTTTCGTCTATTCCCGCGAAGCGGTTCCGAGAGAAGCTCAACCGCGTTGAATCGTTTTCCAGGTTTCATCGTACCGCCACAGTATAACAGTATCCTACCTACAGACGATGTATAAGTATGAGATCACGCGATACTACAGCTCCCTCGCGGCTGCAGAAGAGCAGAACGCACTGCAGCTAAGAAATAGTGCAGTCGTTTGCACTGCGGAAGATGCGCTCGGGAGCTGTATATCCGATTCTGTTTACCGCTAACCGGAACTGATCCATACATCGACATACATACATAGAAAGACCCCTAACGAAAATAGGGGTAAATTTATCACCAGTCGTTTCAACAAGTAGCAAAATGCAAATACGACCGGTGTCTTTCCACATTTCATCTTCGAAAAATACGAAAGATTATTATTGAGGACGCAGTCTAGTATAGACGTTAACGCAAGTTATAAAACGATGTTTCACATCGACGTAGAGAAGTGGCAAAGTTTTGAGTTTCACTGCGGGTACTTCATAAGTTACCGTAACAACCGCATTCTCGATAGGCCGTTAATTACGGTCACGAGGGAGAAAAGGACAGGGTAACCAGTGATAATCGATAGTGTACTCCGGAACGCCCGGCAGTGTCTACTCTACTGTTATAGTAGAAGTTTCATCGGGACCAGTGGCAGTATCGAAGGTCCGGTTACGGACTAACTTCGGTGCTGTTTAGTCCCTCCAAGCACTGCCACCGCCCTCCGGAAACGTTTGGCTCCGGCCTCGTCGTTGTTGAACAACGCGAGAGCAGACGCGGCTCGAGTGACTATCAATGCAGTGGGGGTTTCTCTTCGACCGCTGTACGAGTCTTCGCTCGATACAGCGTCAGCTATCCGTCGATCACTGATAGAACAATATCTATACGGCAGGTTGCGCCATACAGTGATCGGCTTTTCAGGCCACTAATGGTGAACACCTATTGGGCACAGATCCGCGAACCTCTCCGAACCAACAAGTGTAATCCACTAAGTTCCGTTGACGAAGCGGCCAATCACTGGCAAGTGGGTCACAAACGTATCGCTTTCGCATAGTTACGACATTATGGTGGATCAGAGAGATCCTTCATTGGGTCTATGCCTCTGCCGTCTTAATCCAACTAACAAGCCTCCCGTTGCGCACTAATCCCACCGCTGAAGTCTAATACGGTCCACTTGCGAAACCTATACGCGGACCTCGGCGCACAACACATTAGATTATTTATGATAGTCGACCATTGAACGGGAGGCCTCCTTCTACAATCTGATGTTAGGAAATCTGATCCCACGGAATCGATCTGTTAATTATGAATTATCGATCTGTTATTATGATGTTATTATCTGTCTCTCCGCTCGATACATTGAGGGATCCGCTAACTGGATAGATGATTCGATACTACAGTATCTCATGTAGATATCTTACGAAATTCACGAAATTCTATCAGAAATGTCTGAACACTTGCAGAATCAGTGCGTTAGATCAGTAGCAATAGTTTTTGGTAGCGATCAGTGGATTAGCGGGCAGTAGGGAGTTAAAAAGGAAGGACTTCTTGAAAGCAACGTCGTCTTGTACGGGAATCGTCATACGAATGATCCCTCACTTGTTATTGCTATTATTATTTTTTTTTTCCAACGTATGGCTTTCGCCTTCTACGACCCTTCCCCCCTCCCCCCTTTGCCCTCTTAGCACTCCCTACCCGCACTTAGCTTAGCTACCTACTCCCCAGTGCGTCCGCAACTGACTTAGCAACACCTTACCGCATTTGCCATGGAAACAGGGAATCTGCGGAAAACCCGTGCCAGTACAGTCGGTCATGTTCTCCTAATTCCGCGGCGTACACAGGAAAGTATTTACTTAGGTGTGGACCATGAGGTCTCAGAAAAACTAATCTCCCGCTCAATGATTAATCCGCCAACCAGTGCGTTGCTAAGCGGTCACCCATCCAAGTACTGGCCGCGGACGGTTGTGCTTGACTTAGGTGATCGCCGAAGTCACACACCGACCGCCCATCCATCGCTGTCGGTTATTATTATTATTATTCCATTGAATTAAGTTTAACGCGACAAAGGAATAGACAGCGTTCAACAATCGTGTCATACAGTGAAATATGGATAAGCGATTCCGAAGTCGAGAATCTCCCAGCTGGACAATCGACATGTCGACGAGTTGGGAAAACTCGAACTCAAATATACGAAGGCATCGAAGCGTGGGTGTCCTAGACGGACGAATTCAACGTTGCGAAACGGCGAGAAATTCTGAGAATCGACGAACCGTGTGTATCACCGCGTTGAACTCTACTCTGGGTTTGCTATAGGGAGTCTCGCGCGGGATTGAACAAAGTTTACGGAGTTTCGTTCGATCATCCGTAACTCTGAATCTTCGATCCAAGCGTAAAGCCAACCTCCGGGACGCAGCAGCACTCATCCTAATTCGAGAGATCCAAAGCGGCATAGAACACGAGACGCGATTGCTTGCCGCTGACTGGGGATACTGGGTTGGGGTTGGTTGGCGCGAGAGCGCGAGAGACCGTGGAGAATGCGAAATTCACCTTGAATGAGAATCTAGCGATCGTTGAATACGACTAGCGCGGTCTATCCTTTCCCCTCGACGTGTCTCAAGATTTAGCGAAAAATTTACCAGCAACCCGGTGGTAAAGTTCATGGAGTCGTTGTTGCGGCTGAGGCGGCGTGCCACGAACCTCCTCATCTCTATGTACTAACAGTACCTCACCCAGCATCCAAGTATACTATAGTACAGTCGTATACAACAGTGAAATTGCTGTGTGTTCGTGTGTTGGGTACTACGATCGCGCGTCTGCTGCGGAGGACGCAAAGATTTGGAGCCAAGCGATTTGGCACCGAAGGACGAACGCATTACTAACAGTTCCGGCTTCTCTTCGGCTTGTCCTCCTCCTCGTTCCACCTTATTCTCTCCTCTATGCTCGCTGATCCTGGCAGCCGACGTCGAGACGACTTTTACCGGGCGCTAGAACGACGCTTGCGGATCTAAAGTTTCTGTCGAGTTTAGCGTCTCCTCTGTGTATGCGCTAAGTCCTCCGCACAAAAGACACTCTCCAATTTTATCAACGATGCGGAACAGTAGAATCATTCCAAATGGCAGAAACGATGAGTACCAGACTCGGAAAGCAATAAGGTACTTTTTACGTCAGGACAATGCTTGCGCGATGTTTGTCCATTTCAATTGTCATTGGCGTATAATGGAAATAAGAGGACGAAGGACCATAGAGCGAAGGAAGATCTTTGATTCTTAATATCGACGAGATAGATGTTAGGACCGAATGAATGGAAAATTGTAAGATAAATCCGTTCCTTTTTCTGACCATTCATTCCTTCGCAGAAGTCATTCTTTCGAAAATGTATGCAAAAAATATATCATTATAAATACATCGCGAACTGTTTTTTAATGTATTTCATACGTATGTATTTTCTAAAGAAAATACATCGCAAGGGTTCGGAAGATAGAATTCGGAACATAGTATATTTTTGCGAATTATGAAATGAATAGATCAACGTATTTTTTTTTGCTTGTCTGCACATTTTCCTGATCTGTAACGGAGGTTCGTGCTCTTTGCGTACTCTTTTTTATTACCCTTAAAAATGACATCGCAGCATCGTTTAACCTTTTCGGTAACTCACAATCTCGCGTTTCACGATGTGACACGGAAGCGACAGAAACAAGAGGCCGAATTCGAAATGGGACAACGAGGAAGAACGGTTAGAATTGCCGAAATAAGTTCAAGAGAGGTGGTAAGAAGAAACAGTAAGCGCGAACTGAACTTGAGGGAATGAGGCCGAAGAGCTACGAAGTACATATAGTAACGAACTCGAGTGGAGACTCTTGGGTTGAAAAGTGGGAAGCAGTCGGTAGGCAACATCAGGGTGAAGAGTGCGAGAAACAGAGATGGAAAGTGCAAAAGAGGATGAAACGAAAGACAACGCAAGAGGTGGATATAGAAAGAGTGAAAAGTTCGAGGGTAGAGGCTTGAGATCGTAGAGAGAGAGAGAGAGATGCAGCATCAGAGAAAGAGAGAATTGTGGAAAGACGTCCTGATGGCAGTTGGAAGTCTGGATGCCTGGATGGAGTTGATAGTGGTAGTGGTAGCAGAGATATAGTGGTACTAGAAATGGTCGTGGCGGTGCAAGCCTGCGATGGCAATCCAAAATGAGGAGAAGAAGAAGAAGAAGAAGAAGAAGAAGAAGAAGGGAGGGAAGGGAGAGAAGGGAGTGCAACCTCGGCGCGACGCTAGAGAAGACAAGGGGTTGAAAAGAGCTCTCGCCCTCGCTATAATGCGACTACGTCGTACCTCGCAAACAAGCCGCGCAGGCCAGTCGAGTTCGCTTTCCTTCCCCATTCCATTCGCCTCGCGCCACGTTAATTCCCAGAGTTGCATTCTAATAAAAGTAATCGAGAAGTTTGGAGGGCGAGAGGAAAATAATGTCATAAAACCAACACGAAAGCCCCCCTAGTAGTGAGGGAGCGAGGATATACGTTAAGACGAAAGAGGAAGGATGGGAGGAGGGTTGGGGGTTAGGGGTAGAGGGTTGGAGAGAAAGAACTAACCAGCAGACTGCAAGTCAGCTAGGTAGCGAGTGAGTAGACGAGCTTGCAAGCCCAGGGAATCAGCGAGCCAGCAAGCCAGCCATCGAGTCTGCTAGTCAGCGTGCCATGGGCCTGCCGGGAAATAAGTTTCGCAGTTGAAGAGTGAAGAAGGATAGAAAAGGAAGGCATTCTGGATAACTGCCTGGCTGGCTGGTTGCCGACGGTATAAGGAATGTAAGGGATGGAACGAGGAAAGAACGAAAGTATGAGGCGAACAGCAGCTAGGCTGAGGCACCCAAAGGGGGTGAACTGACTTTAAAAGAGCTGCCGAGCCTCCACGATTATACCTAGTAACTTTCTTTCATCCGGCGTCTCTTCGATTTCCGTTCTCTCTTGCCGTATGGACCCATACGAAGCAAACCGGAGGATGGCAAGAACTTGCTACCACTCCGCATTTTCACGATCGAATGATTTGAGATCTCTCTACCGTCTTTTACTCGGTTCTGCACGGTTATATAGCCTTTACCCTTGTTTACTGCCCATTTTACTGCTGCTTAATCTACTGCCCGACCCTTTCTTACTCCTCTTTCAAGTCGTTACAAGAGAAACCGGGCGAAGACTTTTCTACAGCTGGTGCGAAATCTCCCTCCAAGAAAAAGTCGATTCTACGCCTTGATAACGGACTTTAACGGATAATTTTCAAGGTTCGATCCTATTGATGACCTATCCAACGATGGCTGTGAATCCACAGCTCGTTGTTGGAAAAAAATCGGAACTGCACCTTTTGAGTGGTTTCCAAACGTAAGGTTCGCTGTTGCAAAGTTAGCTGTCGCATTCTGGGATCCTTTGCGCAACATCGATGCGATCAAAAAATCTTTTCAAGACGTCGTTTTTTATTATTAAACCACTACTCGATATCCGTTTCCAGCGATAAATCGTTCGCCAAAGAAGCCATTGGAGTTCTGCACTCTCAAGTTTTTAGCTTTCCGAACAAGTGACCCAATTTGTTGAGCGATGTCGCACCGGATGACAAACGGCACGGATAACGATAGTTTGAACTGTTTCTGCTTTTTCTTGATCAGCCTAACCGGTTGAGACCGTGAGCTTTTTGGCGGTTGTCTTGGACGATAACGAATGTATGTGTACTACGACTAAATGGTTAACTGGGTAAAAGTTACTTTAAGGGAGGAAAGGAGAAGATTTTCGACTCTCTGGATTTTAATCTGTGAATCCACGGCGCGGTTCAGACAGAAGTAGAGACCCAGTTTCGAGAGATCCGAACACAAAGTAGAAACGTAGAGAGAAGGCAGAGGGGATTCAAGTGGGCGAAGGAGAGGCGCTTGGGAGAGGTGGATGCCGCGGCACCGTGGCTCCAGAGATCGACGTGCCAGCATGCTGCCTGATGCTCAGGGATGAAGAACTAAATTTAGAGATAGTTCGTCGCGATTACCCCGCCTCGCTTCACTACGGGCCCAACCCACCTTGAATTCAACGCCGGAGGAAATCTCGTAAAAAACACTATCAAATCCCTAATCAAGAAGTTCCTCCGGTGGAACAGGAAGTTCCTACAGGGAAAGAAGAAGACGTGGGTTGCGAATGGGGTGGAAAGGGGGAGGGAGCGAGTGAAGGAAAGATCGAAGAAGAGGTTGTTCGCGAAGCAGTGGCAAGGGATGAGGGACAAAATGGCGAGAGGGCGAACGAAGAAAAGAAAGGGGTGGGAGGGGGTTGAGCTGCGGGAGAGGAAAAAGGCGAAAATCGAGAGAGCAAAACAGGAAGAGAATTCGCGGATGAGCCGGCGGAAGAAGAAAGAGAAAGAGACCGTCCGGGGGGCGGAAAGTGGCTTTCTTGATCCACCCTGCCAAGGACTTAGCCAACGGTCGTTATTTCACGGATTACTCGACGTTGAGATCCGAGCAGCCACGCGAGTCGAAGAATCATTTCGTAATCCGGATGAGAGGGCAGGTGGGGGGGGGGCACCCCGATGTGCCATTCGATGCATCGGGACTTTTATCTCCCGAGTACGTACCGCTATAATGGTACAGCGTTAACAATTCCCTCGTATCCAAGATAATTTCGAATGGCTCTATACCACGCCAACTCATGGCGCTCCAAAAGGTTTGTCAAATCATTCTCGCAGCTTTCTTGATTGCATTTACATGGAAGCACGGGGATTAAATCAATATTAATTATCGTGCCTCGCAGCCTCGTTGGCAGGCGATGGAAAAAAACTTGTCGAAAACTTGATTTTTATGGAGATTAAGGGACGGGAGCGATGCTGGCGCGCTTCGCTGCTACTTGGATGCGAAAGTACGAAAGATAACACGGGGGCAGGTGCCTATCCTCTGCCTCTCGACTTTTGCGCAAGATTGGCATCGATAATCATTTTCAGAGCGGACTAAAATTATTTTTCTCGCGTGTCTGCGCCACTTTCCCCTCAACTACCACCCTCATTCTTCTTCGCTTCTTCTTCCTCTTGAGATTTTTCTTTTTCCAATTTTTTTTTTTTTTTTTAGTTCTTTCCTCATCTCCTTTGGATTCTTCAGCCGCTTCGAATAATTAGATTTATTAACTCGGCCCTGTTTACACGAGGCAACGGTGGCCCCCACTGTACGGCCCGCGGCACGAGAAACTCTCGCGCGCGTGATTTATTGAAGAGGGCCCTTCGTCGAGGGGTCCAGGCAGCGGCAAAGGGGAGTACGCGGGAACGTCTTTGCCGTTGGTGTACGGCCTCGTCGCAGATATATACCGAGCGGAGAATGGAGTAGAGAGGCGCCTGAAGAAGGCGCTTGTTACGAGAGATTATGAGGTGAAATTCTTGCATCCTCCTCTCTTTTCATCTCCCTTCTTCTCTCATCTATTCCTCTCCCGTTTCCGTGACGGGGTGATGGCAAGAGAGCGAAAACTATACAGCGAAGCCTTGAGGAGTCCAGGAGTCAAGTGAAATAGACGACGATGCTTGCAACCTCCTCACAACCACAAATAACAAGAGCATCAACACAACTGGGCCTTTCCTCTTCGCCAAGCCTCCTTTCTCTCCTTTAGCCACATCACCGTCCCGCCTCAGGGTTCGATAAACCAACTTCCACCGAGGTAGACTAATTTTAACCCCCTGACGAGTGGCTTTGCAAGAAGAGTACCGACGACAGCCGCGTTGTACGATATTTACTATGTTATTATTTATGCAGAGTACCGGAACGCGCTCGCTCCCTTGTTCCCTTAGGCCCGCGCACCTTGCGTCGTAGGCTAACCCCCCCCCGCCCCCTTCTTCCGCCCCCTCTACTTGCGTAGAAAGTTGCCCTCTTTGCGCTCAAAGGAAAAAAAGGTAACGAAACTGCAGAAATGTGGACACAATACCAAAAGCGAGTGAAAAAATAACGAATAAAAAGAAAGAGATCAGACGCTCTGAAGACGCTTGAATAATTAAGACCTTTCGTTTGATATAAATTTTTTATTTCCAACGCACTCGACGAAGAGGAAAAAAAATTTAAGCTAATTGCGTTTAGTACAACGGGGTACTACAGCGCGTCATTCATTTTTTATTTATTTACGAAGGGTCAATAAAAATTGGTTTTTTTTTTCGATTGCGCTGAAAAGACCATATTTCATGCCTGCAACGCGGGCTTAAAGTTAGCTATTCTTGACGAGCGGAAGTAAAAGTTAAAGAAGCCGCGAATAAAATTAAATAAATGAGTAATTACTTAATTTTTTCCTTTTCGATTTTTTTTTGAAAATACGATTTTTTTTATTTATCTATTGATAAATAAAAGAAATTGTCTATTTTTAGCGAAGTCGGAAAAAAAATATCGTATGCCACACGAGAGGAACAGATTCTCAACTCGTGTGAGTGCTGCCCTCGCTGCGTTCGGAGCAGCAAACCCCTCACACTCGGTGAAAATCACACCCTTTCCTCCCTTGTAGCATAATGTACTATTAAATGTTCTGGAAAACATGTATTACGAAGGGTCGTAATTGTGTTTACAGAGGTATTGAAGAAGTTAACCAAAAGAGACTGTAAAGTCAAACCATTTGAATAAACGCTTATGATCTGTAATAATCGACGTCATTTGTCCAGTATACCATTATTATTAATCATTAATTAATAATTCGATAATGTCAGTTGAATAGATTGCGTTATGGCGTATAAGATTACGCAGTAATGAAGAGAACAGTCATTTACTGAAAGTTGCTGTTACATTCGCGTCGTGTTGCGAAAGAATGCCGCACGCTGCCTTTTCCCTGAATATTTTCTTGTGAATACGAACCTTAAGACTAAAAGCGATTACCATAAGTGTTTAAAATCGTATAACGAACATTTTTACGCCGTTAAATAATGTATTGTATCATTTATTTATGTTTTTTCAACACACCGGTCATCCACTGGTACATCAACCCTACTAATAGGTTTGTCTTTATTTCCCGCTAATCGTTTTAACAATCGCTTCAAAAACCAATGTATTCCGATAGCATTCGAAACAGTTTGAAATTCTGGAAAAAATTCGTTCGATAGAAAATACCATGGAGAAAATACTGCAGATACAGAATGACACACGCGGCACACATTGCCGGAATTTTTCGCAGAGCACAGAGTCGCTGAAACATCGAACAATTCATAGCCTTTTCCATTAATATTTTTTTGTGAATACGAACCTTAAGACTAAAAGCGATTACCTTAAGTATTTAAAATCGTATAATGAACATTTTTACGCCGTTAAACAATGTATTGTATCATTTATTTATGTTTTTTCAACACACCGGTCATCCACTGGTACATCAACCCTACTAATAGGTTCGTTTTATTTCCCGCTAATCGTTTTAACAATCGCTTCAAAAACAAATGTATTCCGATAGCATTCGAAACAGTTTGATATTCTGAAAAAGATTCGTTCGATAGAAAATACCATGGAGAAAATACTGCAGATACAGAATGACACACGCGGCACACATTGCCGGGATTTTCCGCAGAGCGCAGAGAGTCGCTGAAACATCGAACAATTCGTAGTCGGCAGTTGATACGCGATAAATGAAACTTCCCCTCGCTATGCGGGATTTCGCGTACCGCACACCCTCTCGTCCGTTCTTTTCGGTCGCGTTTCGCTATTGCCTGCAGTAGCATCGAGCAGTAGGTTGGCGTGTATAAGCCTGCAGCTGCAACAGCAATGCCATAGCATTCGAGTGCAATATTCGAAAAGCCGATACGCTCGGCGGCTTCGACGTTTAAAATACCTCACGGATTTACCAATGAATAAATTAAACTTAAGTAACGTATATAGATATAAAATTTAACTGTCATTCGATGAGGGGTGGCGAAGGGGGAGAAAAAGGGACTTAAATTCCGTAGTTTTATGAAAACCTTCCGACCCTCGAACGGTGTACAGGGTGAAAAGTATATAGGAAGATACGCGCGGATCAGCCCTCAATATTTCTCGTCCTTTCGTACGGTTTTGCCCTCTATCCGTAGAGTACTTTTATCATCGTAGAACCACCAATACTATGTACATTCATAGCGGTAGTATACTCTCTGCGTACAGAGAGGAGAAACGAGGGAACCTTTGTTCAGATGAAAATCTCCCAAAGCCGTTTCGGAAGGGATGAGAGAGTGGTTGATTGTGCTATGAGGCAAAAGTGGAAAGGGCAACCAGAGGCTGCAGAGGCGGCTGGTTAAAGTAAATCGACCCCTCTCTCTCCCTCTCTCCTTCTGCGCTTCCACGCTGACTGGTGGGACGAGGGAACGTACCATGGCTGCGAAGTTATCCAGCCGGCTAAGCCAGAAATCTCCCTCATAAAAGTCGTAAGGACCCTGTTTGGGAAACAATGAAGCAGACGGAGGAAGGGAGAGAGTTGGGAAGCTCCCGGACGGCGTCGGCACCGACGCCGGTAACTACCCCTACTGTACTATTCTTTCCCCGTCTTTTGCTGTACCAGTTTCGCATGGTTACTGATAGTGGACCATTGCTGATTCTCGTTCAGACCGATTTAGATGTGGACAGTCGGCAGCCCCAACCGCATCGTGTTTTCACGACTCTATGTACTTTTCGTGTTCTCCGCGGCTTGCGCCGATGCAGCGAAGAACACTTTCGAAAGACTCGTACGATGGAAACGATAGAAAAACAATGTGTTCGAACTTTTATCAAACGATTTTCGAGTTATGTCATTGCGCGATTTCGTCTTATCGACAGTGTTGAAAATAGGTGCGGCATCTATCTATTCGACGCTATTTTTCGTCAACAAAACTTTTTTCGATATAATTACACTTTTTTTCATATCACAACTCATGTTTCACCCTCTCGATTGCCCATTACGGTAGAAGACGAGTGATCGATCTCTCGTAATTTTAGGCACCGCGTCGATGAAAGAAAATTTCCAATTTTTCCGAACAATTGCAACCCAATTTAATAATTACGCGCTGTGCTATATGCGTCCTATCAAATTACTGAATAATAACGTTAATTACTTTTCATAAATGTACTTAAAAAAAAAATTCTTTCATTTGCATATAAAGTTAATACGTAACTTCCATTACTTTTTGTTAAAAGTGAAGCTTATTTTATATATGAAACATTAATTCATATCAAACTTTTGTTCGACCATTTTCTTGATTAAAATTTTTTCTTTATTATCGACAGAAATACATGAATTTTTTTTTAATCCACAAACGTCTCGAATTACCGAAATCTCATATAGACCGCAGCGGAGTAATACGAAAGAGCGCAGTAACGTCCGCAAAGCCATCCAATAAATATTGCCGCTCGTTATTAGCGTTTTAATTCAGCGCCACGCCGGTAACTTAATCCCGCGAAATCGGAAAAACGTCACGCGCTCTGCTACCCCCTCCCCCCGCCTTCCTCTTCACCCCTTCTCCACCCTCCAGGGATGCCGTCCATTCTCTCGTTTATTTTCACAAGCGTAACGGCACGTATCCACCCCCCATTTTGAATCCCTCGTCATATCCTTTGCACATACTCCGCGGTTATACGCGGCGTACAATAGTATATTATTATACGTTAGTACGGTTATCGTATCCATAGAATGGGATACTGCTATAACGGGTTCCGAAGGAAGATCCTCTGCCGATCGTCCAAACTACTCTCGGTTGGCGTAAAAAAAAAAAAAATTCGAAACGATAAATAATAAAATAATACCGGCGTCATCGTTTGTAACTCGGCAGCACCATCGAGAGCGTCGAGGGGGAGCTCTATCGGCCAACGCGGTATATTGTCTCCGCTTTATTCTGTCGTAATCAAGTATCGCCTCGAGTATTGGTGCCCGTAGACGCAGAAAAAAAAAAAAACTTGAAAAAAATTGCTTTCGTGTTTCGTATATATATTTCAAAAAAACCCTATGCGTGTACAAAAAAAAGACCCTACGATATATAAATGCAATTTTTTTTTCTGTGTAGATGGTGGCTGGTTGCGGGGCAGTACTGACCTGCGCCAAACGAACTGCTCTAGTTTTTTTTTTTTTTTTTTTTTTTTACGCTGTGGACAATGGACGCTATACCGAGATTTTCGCCTGTTACTCGTGCCTTCTCTCTTTTCCTTGTCCCTTTCTGGCGCAACGTTTCGCACAGAGTCCGCGGTGAATTTTCGAAAACAGGTGCAAGAGAGAGAGTGAGAAACATCGTTTCGTTACTGCCCTTTCGCAAACGAAAATATCGTTTCCCGTAACAATGCAGCGAGGCGATAATACGAGCCGCGAACGCGACGAGCCGAGCGTCGACGTTCGCGTGGCTCAGCGATTGGCCATTTGAAACTGTGGCCAATAACTACTGTTGTTGACATACTGTTGATTTTTATTGTTCAATATGCTCCGAGACCACTCGCTACAGAGTGGTCAACCACTGTAGCGGCGATTAACTGTACATAGAAACGATGGTCCATAACTCTGGTGGATGCTGCAGGTCCCATACTGAACGAGGCTCGCTGCTTCTTCGCAAGCGCGAGCTCAACGAGCTTTTTCTGATATACTATTACCACTACTATTTGCTTCTTTCGGTACACACGCGAATGTTTGCCCCGAGTTTGCCGTTGGATAGAAAATGTCGGCTGATAGAAAAATTCACCGAGGATTCTTCGCGCGGCCAGGAAACTCCCGGGTTGGGGGAAAGTAGTTTACACCTCGATTTCTCGTTTTCTTTTGTTCCTTCGACTTCGTTTTTTTTTTTTTTTTTTTTTCCTCTTTCATTTTTCTCCTCTGTGCGGCAAAACTATATTTTTCTCGCTCAGTAAAACCGCTGGTTGGTACAGAATCCGGCAAGCGGAAACGAGAATGAGAGCGGCGCGGAAGACGAGAGGGGAAGCGAGAAAAGTATATGTATACAGCTTGAAGGGGGTGGGGTTGCGGGGGTAGCGGAACCGTGGGATCGAACCGCGAAACTTTTGTCCCCGGGGCGTTACGTGTACGGATTGACTTATGGATGGTGGGTTGTAATTAAAACGGTATCTACCGCGAAAACGTACGACTCATTCTCTCGTCCCGGACACCGTCGCTCGCTCTTTCGCGCACACATACACCACTCACACATGCTGCAGTACACCGAACCGTTTCTACTTCCGCATTGTGCAATTTCGCTTCTAACTGTACAAAAGGTAAAAAAAAATAAATAAAAAAAAGTGTAATTAATAAAATTAAATGCTCGGTTCGCTGTCAATAATTTGTTTCTTTTTGTACATTTTATGCAATTAGCCATTTTTTTCAAACGAATAATTAAAAATATGCGAGTTTCGCGCTTTTCTCGTGAAGAACGATCTGTTATAAATATAAATTGAATTTTTTTTCGATCGAAAAAAATTCGTCGAAAATTCAAATCGCTTGTCATTTGCCGCCACTAAACATTAATAGTAATAATAATAATTTAATATACATTTTTTTTTTTTTTCATAATTCTCAAATTTCTGAATCGGCAATAAAGTAAAAAAAGACTGAATACACGAATCCCATTAAATCGAAAAAAATTATAAAAAATACGAGAAAACATCGCGTTTTCTTTCGCAAGTGGAAAAAAAAGTAATACGGCAGACATCGTAGTGTGTATAGTGTGAACGATAATTCTCCAGCATAAGACCGCTATAAAATCGTCTCTTCTATTTTTTTTCCGTTCTAATTCGATTCCACAGAGGACCTCACGTACCGATAACCGTCTCGAGTGAATTTTCTCGAGGGAGAGTGGTGTCTCCGTCGTTGCTTGGCTACCAGCAAATACAGATAAGTGAAGCTGTACCCTTGTATATCTATATACACGCAAACCGAGATGCACGTTCCCATTCTCTTGTACTTGAAATAACTGCGAAGAAATATCATCGCTCGTGCCGGATAGGGAAGGTGTAACGCCGGGGCAAAGATGTAACGCTCGGTGCGGTAAAAAAGCTAAAAGTCCCTTTTTCCCTTCGTCGTCTTTTCGTTGCTTTCAGAGCGGAAGGACTTTTCTGTAGTTCATTGAAAGTGCAGAGGAATAAAAGTCCCGTATACGTTCGCTATCTCTTCCTCTCCCTTTGGGATGGTATGCCGATTTCGCTGTGTATACGCGTGTGTACTTTACTTTACCGATATCGGCACTACAGTCGTATCCGATGGAATCTCATTCTTCGAATCTCGAATGTCTCGATATTCGAGGGGATGTGTTTCGCTTATATAAATTGCACTTACAAAACAGTGCTTATCGAGGGGTATTGCGATGCGGCATCTCCACATACGTATACGCGATCTTTGCAGCTATAGACACTATGTATATATAAATATATATATATACTGGAAAGCAATATACTCGACTGTGGCGATACCGCTGGAGATCTGGTTCGTCGAATCTTACTCTCTTTTTCTCTGTCTCGATTTCCGTCGAGGTGTTTCGATTGCATAAACAGCCACTGCAGACAGAAACTTCGATAAGATAGGAACCGCCCGGGACGAGAGATCGCGAAGGCTCGGGGGTGGAACTCGTTTAAGAGCCGCTGTTTGAGGGGCGATGTTACAAAGCCTTGTGATATCCCTCTGCCCACCGGTCAGAGGTATTTCAATGCCTCTTAGTAATCGCGGAAAAGCAACTTCGAATGTAATCTCCGATGGTAGTTTCTCTCTCGGAATCTCTGAAGGTAGTATACCGAAACGCTGTAGGCTACTGTTAGTCCCACCTGATGGTTATTACTGAACAGAGAACGCGGGGGAGATGGAGAAACATCAACATGCGGTTCATGCGATAGCGGTGCCTTTATCCTCCTCGTCGCTTACGCTGAGATCAACTAAGCGCGCGAGTGTACGTGATTCAGTAGTTCAGTACTCTACTGGTCAGACACAGGGGGTTGGGATTCTCAAGTAGTTCTACGTCTACCGAGGCCTGGAGAGGTTCCTCGGCTAAAACGGATGTCAGAGAAGAGGGCGAAGCTTTATCGCGCATAATATATCAGTAGAAAGAATGCGCGTCACGGTTGAGTCAAGAAAGGTCGGCGATGGGGTCAAATCCAAATTACGGGTACGGATTTTTTTTTTTTTTTTTTTTTCAGACAATACGTGATTTTGTCATGAATCTCGACATTTCGGAAGTCAAAATGACATTTTTCAATCGTTTCGTCGATGTCTATATATAGTCCACCGCATCAACGCGTTGAATACATTAAAGTGGAACGCGCCGTATTCACCATTTTTTGCGTAAACTATAAACCTTCGACAATTAAATTTCGCGAGAAACTTTGATACGACGTTTTTTTATCGTAAAAAAAAAAAAAAAAAAAACAAGTTACGTATCCACTCTCGTCGGCAAAGTGGATGCGCGCTTGCGCCACAGTGTTAAAGGATGGATCGCTGTATCGTTTGCCCCAGTAATACGAACAGAGTGGACGAATTCCTCTTTACCTCTGCGCTGTTTTCCTCCTTTGCTTCTTCAGAGTCTCGTTTCGCAAGGGATGACGGAGACACAGGGGGTCGGGGATAGTGGTAAAGATTCGAGTGGAGCTTCGAGATTCCCGAAGGAAGTCAAGACCGGTGGAGAGACACACGGTGAACGACGGATCTCTATCTCAAAGTTCACCGAAATCTCATCCTTTCAGGCCTTCGAGCGCGAAGCACTTCGGCTCTTAATATACTTTCGGCTTTCAGTCGGTCCTATGAATCGACTATTGTTATGCCGGTTTTTTTAAAACAGCTATACATTATCGAAGAACAAAAGTACACGAGTATTGTACAATGATATGTGCGCTTTTCACTCGTTTTTTGCGATTCTGTTCGACTTGATGCAATGAAACACCACTGCGATGATGCAATCGAAAATTCCGGAATAATACGTTTCTCGGTATCCAAATTCGCGGTAACCGGATATAGATACAGATGATCCGCAGCTTGCTGAACATTTTTTTTTTTTTTTTTTTTCATAAACGTGCGGAAAGTACCGTTCGTTAATCGCTGTACGGTGCAATTGAGAGAAATTGAAATACCATCGGTAATTAAAAACCAATAACGACCGATCCGCTGAATACTCGTATCGTCGCTTTGATGTTCCGTCACAACTTTTTGTAGCGTAAAACATGTATTTCATTACCTTCGCGTAACGAGGAATGCCGAAAGCTGTTGTTACACGGTGCGCGTTACTTTAATTGCGAAATTTTTCCGATTTTTAACTAAATTTAATGCTGAGTGATAGCAACACGCGACTCAGTGTGAAACGCATTTGTGGAGATGCTTTGTTGAAGCTGCTGAAGTGTACGACTGCGTGTAACAGTTCGCCAAAGTGGTTGTATACACGAAGGGAACGAAACGTGAAGACGGAGAAAAAGTACAAAAAGTAGAGTTTCCTGTGAGAGTGCGCAATCGCGGCGTACTTTTTTTTTCATTTTGCTACTGTACGCTTTTCGCTCGATGTTTGGAAACCGTTTAATGTGACAACGAGATCCTCATAGTCCTATAGATCGCGATGTATGTCCGCGAAATCGTTGACTTTAAAAAAATCGTCGGCATTCAGCGGACACGCGATTAATCGTATCGTTCGGAATTCTTTGAAATTTAAATGAGATCCATTGTTTTCCAAGGCGAAATAATTACTTACAATTAACTTCCGACAAATACTATCGCGATCGCGGAACAAAGAAATCGCTCAAGAGAATCTTCGTTTCTCCGCCGGATACGCCTTCTCAAACAAAACCACCAAACGGAAGCGAAGAATAGAAGCGGAACACGCGAGAATACGCGATATACACTTTGCCAACCGCAAAAAAATAGGTTTGGCAAAGGGAGGAATGAAAGAGGAAGGAAAGGAGCGCTCCGCAGGACGAAATCTCTAGGGATGATCTCGATTCAGCCCGCAACGCCGTTTGCTCCGGTGAATTGAATTTTTTATGGACCGAAAGATTCGGGAAATACTGGACAAAGATGGATACAAAAGTTACACAAGTATCCAACAAACTTGTAGTATATATTCGGAATACAGTAAAAATTGTGTGACGATAGTTAAGGGACAAATTTCCATTTCGAATTCGACAATCCAGCGATTGAGGCAAATCGTTTAAATCGAAAAAAAAAACATCGAATATCGAAAAAGCGAAATTTTTTTTTTTTTTTTCAAAAATAACTTTACAACCCCTTTTTTCTACCCTATTAGCCTATATTCTTCGTCGTTAGGCTCTTTCTTTCTCGAAAAATCGCGCGATAGCCGATATCAAACGCTTTCAAGAAGTTAAATCACTTCGCGGTGGCAGTGGGTTTAACGACGGTAAAAACGAAAATGCTCACGTTAAGGGAAAAAATTCCATTCCGAATTCGATAATCCAGCGATTGAGGCAAATCGTTTAAATCGCAAAAAAAACATCGAACATCGAAAAAACCGATTTTTTTTTTCTCAAAATAATTTTACAACCCCTTCTTTCCACCCTATTAGCCTATGTTCTTCATCGTTAGGCCCTTTCTTTCTCGAAAAATCGCGCGATAGCCGGTATCAAACGCTTTCAAGAAGTTAAACCACTGCGCGGTAGCAGTGGGTTTAACGGCGGTAAAAACGAAAATGGTCACGATCACCGTCACGACCATTGAACGTGGCAACACTCGGTTCTCTCATTGGTCTCGTGGCTAAACAAAGGTTTGTACAGAAATGTGCAGAGGTAAAATTTAGTGGTCCGGTCACGCGAACGACCGACAACCCCTCGTTAAATCCGGAGATAGAGAGAAGGAGAAGGGAGTTCCGTAAAAATTATTCGCGCTTTGGTAGAAGCGCCGACACGATTCAGCTTTTCGAAATCTCTGAACGAAATCACGAGTTTATACTGTACGCTCTTATTACGTGTACCTAACCGTGTTTCATGGACGCGCGTGTATCTGGCAATCCGGGCCGTCCGGACGGTACCTATATACCTGTATGCAACCCTTGTAACGTCGGCTCAGAAGAGTGACGTGCCGACGAAACTTTTCATGCTCTCGAGTTAAGCTAAAAGCTACGACATACAACTTTCCCTCGTGACCGATCGCGTTCTCATATCGCGCGGATACCACACCAACCCCCAACCCCCAACCCCCGTCATCTCAGCCGGCCAACTCTTTCGACTCCTCTTTTTTCTTTACGAGCTTTTAATTTATGTTAATTTATAAGGTCTCGACGACGACGAGGACGCCGTGAAAAGTTCTTCTTCGTGAAGAATGTGAACGCCGGCGACCAGCGGGGCTTATACACCGTCGTCCGTAGACGCCGTCGTAAATTAAGATCCATTCGACCTGCTGACTCTATCTTCGTCGCTCTCTTACCCCGTTAACTCTCTTCCGAAGACCGCGGAGAGAAGCTTCCCGAGAATATTAGAATATGGAATACGTTGGTGGTAATAAATCGCGTTGGTTATCGGCGCGAAAAACAATGACCGGCATAGAATCCAATGCGCTAACAGAAAACGAGGAAGAAATGAATTTTCACCATTTTCAAGTTGACGGAGTGCACAGCTAACTGATTCGTATGCTTTGAGATTTGTTGCGGAATTTATTTGCATTTATTATCGCAACGTAAGATGATACGATTTATACCCGAATTCATTGAGAATCATTCGACTACGAAAATTAACCTTTTTACTCGTAAAAAATGAAGCAAAGTTTCAAATTTTATATATGTCATAAAATTTCGTAATATATCGTAAGAAAATATATTAAATATACAAAATGGCGAATTTAGTAAAATATTATATCGTATAATAATAATAATAATAATAATAATAATAATACGTATTATATATTTTTTTTGCATATATTTTTAATTGATGTGTTTTTTGAATACGTTTTTTTCATTTTATCGAAAGTCATTATTTTCTCGATTCCGATCGATCGATAAATTATCTAAATTGGAAACGTATACATAACGCAGAGAAAATCGTTGCGAAGTTTCGTAATAAGCGGCCTTTGAATTCATTATCTTTCGCTCCGATAGTTCCCGCGATTCGCACGCGCGTTAGGCGTATCGCCTGACTTTCGCATGTCCACGCGCCGCCGTGCAACGGAGGCAAACATTTTCGAATTAATTATCACGCGACGATAAGCCGTTATCGAGATAATTACCAAATGTTCACAGTCAAACGCCCTTGAATTGCGGTAACGGCGGTGCGCCACACCGTGTCGAAGCCTCATGCGTAGTGAGTGTATATATATATATATAAAGTCATATACATACGCGTACCGATAGGGTGTTCAATCGCGGATCACATCCCGTTCGTCGATTAGGTAGGAACAACTCCTCTGACACGTAGAAAGGCAAAGATTTTTTTGAAGAAATCGGATTTTTTTTTTTTTCATCCCTTATGACGAAACCCTTTAAAGTCCGACGACGTCTACAAAGATCAATATTTTCGAAACTTTTCTGTTTATTTTTCTTTATACATCGTACCACAGTCCTACAGGAAATACTCCAAATACCGAGTCCATGAAATATCGCAATAACAATACAAATCTCTTGTTTTTTTTTTTTTTTTTTTTTTTTAATATTGCTTTTCCAATCTTTGCCCTTTCCGATTTTCTTTGCTTCGTCTCTTGCGCAAAAAGAAAAAAAAATATATATATACATATATATATATTTGCCCATCGGATATTACATTCCGTATACGTAAGAGAGAGATTTTCAGTTTCTTCGAAATACCCACTCGATGACCGCAGAAGCACAGATCCCGGTACAAGAAGATTCGAGGATCTTGTCGGTATGGCTTCCTTTTTTCGAAACCTTTTGATAACCGTTCACTCTACGTGGCTATAAAAGAAAGTATAACCTCTCTCACCGCTCATCTCTTCCAATTTCCTTCTCTCGCTCCCTTTACTTTCATTTCTCCAATTCTATTTTCTTCTTTTGACTTCCGGACGCGCGAGCGCTCGCGCTTTCTTTCGTTGAGGAGAAACACTCGAACATCCGCGAACGGTCGGCGTGCTTCGTTTTTCATCGGTTGTACGTGACGCTATATCCTCCTACCCTTCCGCCCTCTTTGCTCCTCGTACTCGTCGAACCAACGATTTTTTACTCTTTATACACCTCACTTGTTTGTACCGCAGAGAATCATCTCGAGAATAACATTTTTGACAACATTTTTTTTTTTTTTTCACGAAAAGCCAATTTCCGCACCAGTGTTGTATTTTGCGATTTATTTTTATCGGGCAATCCGGGAAAATGGGAGACTCTTCGTGACATTTCCGTAAACGAATATTTCTTAGACGACTTCGGTCAGTAAAAGTAATTCATAAATACATCGCTCTTTCTACATAGAAATTAATTACATGCAAAAAATATATAAAAAATATTATTTTTAATTTAAAAAAAAAAAATTATTTAAAAAATAGAAATTATTAGAAATATTATTTTAAATATATTTTTATAATATTCAACAATATTATAAAATTCGCCATTTCTATGTAATTTACATATTATTCATACAAATTGTATGTATCATAGGAATATTTTCCATCGATTTTTTTTCCATGGAGCAAATAAATAATTAGTAATTCATCGAAAAAATCCGTAATGGCGGTCAGTTGTTGGCATTACGGATTGCCAAAAAATTTCACAAATAATACTAATATTTTCCGACCGAAACTTCGATTCACACGGCAGTCGCTTCAACCGCAAAAAATGTTAATGAAATTAAATTTCTGTTCGTGAAACGCGGAAAAGAAGATTCCGCGATATTATATTTTCGCAAACCGTAATCGTATGCTTCTCGTTATAGTTTGTTAAGCATTCATCTCTTCTTTGATTGATGTGGAATTTACGAACAAACATCGTTAGTTGAACGAACGCGGAATATTTGCGTTCAATTACTTAGGCAAACTTAATGACTCCATACGTTCGTTAAATAATACGACGTAAATTACGACCAGATGCATACGTAAATTTCACGCCCTATTTACGAAGAGAGCCATATATTAGTTTACTTTGAATTTCGGATCAGCATACGTAACGTGTATATTAGTCGATGCGCCGTTTTCTGGGATTCGTCGGACGACATTCCTGGCTTCGTATTTAATGAAAGTTTATTCTCGAATTTTTTTTTATTTATATTTGAGTTAAACTTTGCAAAGATTACATAAATTCGATGAAAAATTATATTTTTAGATCAAATATATCGTTAAATTATATCGCAAAATATATTTATGACGTCCAATATATATTCGTCAAAAAAATTTTTATAACGAATATCACGTAAAAAAAAAATATATTTCTGAAAATATATGTCGGAATGCATAACCAATTATATTTTATATTAATTATATAAAAACGCTAAATTTCATATATTCTTTAAAAATATATATTTTTTTATTTTCTTTTAATTTCTATTAGAGTTAAACTTTGCAAAGATTACAAAAATTCGATGAAAAATTATATTTTTAGATCAAATATATCATTACATTATATCGCAAAATATATCTGTGACGTCCAATATATATTCGTCAAAAAAATTTTTATCACGAATATCACGTAAAAAAAAACTATATTTCTGAAAATATATGTCGAAATGTATAACCAATTATATTATATATTAATGATATAAAAACGCAAAATTTCATATATTTCTAAAATATATACATATATTTTTTTAAATTTCATTCCATGTGAAGATAATTCAATGAATTATCAAACGACTATATGGATATTTTTTAGTATCTTCGATCGTATAAAGATTATTTAAACGATCGTAAATGTCGTAAGCGCGTGAGTTACGAAAAGATGAAGATAACAGTGAACCCTTTTGTGCGGCGCTATTGAGTGATAAGGTCGATCGACGCTCGAGATAATGAGACGCGTAAATCATCGGACTCATCGTCGACATTAACGATACCATATCTATAATGAATTTCCATTCTACGCGATGGAAATATCTTATTGTTTTACGCGCGGACCGTGCCGCGTGAATCTTTAACTTCACCCCAAAGGGCCAATATGAATCTCGAGACGATTCGCGCTGAAAGGATTATGAGAGGTGAAATTTCGAGTCCTTTCCACTGAAAGACACCTCTCAACTCGCCTCTCATTTATATCTTAATCCCTTTTACCTCTTTGCCCTCTCGTAGCCGTGTGTTCAATCTCACCGAACCCCTTGTAACACACATTCCCGGGTGAGAAACGGGTCCGGGGTATGCGAGAGCGTTGCACGGGGAGAACCGGACGGAAAATTAATCATATTTAGCCGAAGGGGAGTGATGTCGGCGCAACCTTTACGCCGGGGGCGTTAGGTAGACGAAATGCTCGAACGGAAGAGTGCGCCCGGCTAACACAGCCACGCGGTCCTTCATGAATAATGCACCGGTGATTCGCGGTTCGTTCAATTTATGCCGTGTGGAAACACGCGGAGAGCGAGAGTGGAGCATGCGAACGCGAGGCAACGAGTAAGCGAACCGGAGGGGCGGAGATGTGAACAAAACTATATACTCTCTTCGGTACCTCTCGATTCCTATCGGTCCGAGGAACTAAGAGCATCGATCTTGTAGTACTCTGAGGGGAAACGAACGGGAGGGTTGGAAAACGCGCCGAAGCGCGGCACATAGGAACCAAAGGAGAGAGAGAGCCGCGACGGTCGAACATCGAACTCGAGGAGCCGCACACACATATATGGGATTCTTTGGAAGCGATCCATCAAGTTAAAGGGTCGTGTCCGCGATCGGTTGCCCCTCTGCGAAAGCATCTGAAGACCGAGAGAAAGGGGGAAACGGAGGGGGTGGCGGCTCCTCTGTGTGACGTGCCTCGGAGTCAGGGAGTTACGAGTCAATTTCTGGCGAACGTTCGGGTTCTACCGAACTTTCCCTTCGGGATATCGTTGTTCTGTATGTATAAAGTGCATGCGATCGAGTAAGCGTGGTATACAAGTCTCTATTGCGAAGGGGTGTTGTTCCGTGATACTGAACAATTTTTTACTGCACTCGTAAAGTTTGCGAGACAACGACCAATTATAATCGAACGATAGATTGAAGAGAGTAATTTGTTTTTTCTTTTTTTTTTTTCAAACAGTTACGCGAATTTTTGTTATGAATTCGTGGGGTTTTTCTTTTCATTCTTTTTATTTTTATAGATTTTTTAATTAATTTAATTATTCACCGATTATTAGAGATTAATGAATTATTTCCACTGAAAATTAAAAAGTATACTATAGCGATTAATTTTACTGACATTTTTTTTTATTTTCGATATGAAAAATGTAATTCGCAACGAGCAAAACGAAATTCTTTTTTTCCATTCGAAAAAAAATTTTCACATCGGAAAAAAAGAATTTCGATTTGAAATTTTTTGAAATTCTTTTTTTCCATTCGAAAAAAAAAAATTCACATCGGAAAAAAAAAATTTCGATTTAAAATTTTTTGAAGTGCTTTTTTTCCATTCGAAAAAATATTTTCACATCGGAAAAAAAAATTTCGTTTTGAAATTTTACAAGCGATTTACAAGTGATTTACAAGTGATTTACAAGCAAAAAAAAAATTCGTTTTGAAATTTTTTTTTGCTTGTAAATCACATTTTTTTTAATAATCGACTATTATTTGTTCTCTCATTACAAAAGTAATGAGGATAATTGATGGTTTTTCGTTTAGTAATATTTGCAGTTATTACATTTAAAAACCATTCAGCGGTATTTAATATTCGCATCCGTTATAGAAATCGTAGAACAGAGTATACGGCTGATATATATGGAGTTACTACTACTTTAGTAACGCGGCTATAGCCTATGGTTGGTTGGCTGGGGGCGGGTGGCAGTGGAAAAGGAAGACTACCGCTCAGGCGAACCGGCGAATGTCACGAATGATCGAACACCTCGTGATGCGATCCCGGGACCTTTCTACTCTATACTCCTTCCAAAGCGTCCCTCGATCTCCGGCTTTTAATACCGTAGCCGACGCCAACACTGCCAACGGCAATAGCTTTGTGTACGTCGCTTTACAGCGTGTGTCCGAATGAACGCGAAATAAAAAAAAAAAAAAAAAAAAAACGACAGCAGGAGTATTAAAGTAAAAACGTTTTACGAGATATTAAAAACATTCTCGTCATCGTTAATACACTCTGTGACATCCGGTTCGCGAGGGAAACTGTTATTCGCCATTGTGATGGATCAGTTTTCATGTGATAAGAAAAAAAATTAAAAATCAACATTTACTTTTTAACGTTTAATGAAACCCTACGACACGTGACATCGCTTTAAAGAATTGATAAGCCATTAAAAGTATAATTGATAATAATGGAGCAAATTAAAAAAAAATTTATATAAACAAAAAAAATTGGCAAATTAATATATACATCGAATAAATTAATATTGCGAATTTTATTTCCAAAAAAATAGGGATGAAAAAACAAAAAAAAATTCACTCACCACTTTGTCGCGTAAGTTTCTGACGCGACACGGCAGGTAAACCGTTTGTCCGACGAAAGCCGTGACGTTGGGCGCCGTTTGTTCGAAAACCGGTAAATCTGTATCGTCAAATTCCGTCGATCCATCGACATGCTGCGACCGTTCCCCCGACACTTCGGGAATTTGAAAGGGTGCTGAAAGCAGATGAATCGTTTGGATGAAAATTCATCCAAAGCGCATTGCATAAATTTTCAATTTTTTTATCCTTTTTTTTTTCTTTTTACATCCGCGCGGCAAATCGACGTATGCGTTAAGACGCGTCGTGCGAAAACAGCGAACGATTTTTTGGGACGAAATTCAAAGTAAAATTACAACGATCCAATATAGAATGTGACGCGCAAAATTCCGGCAGCGGCAGTGGCACACGCGGACGATAGCAAAGTCGTCCCAGCAGAGCCATCGATCATCATCAGAGTTAACGACGACGTCCGAGCGAAGGAGAGACACTCTCGCGACGATCACGGAGCCATCCGCAGCGCCGAAGTGAGACTCTCGGTATACACTCTCTTTTCCCTTCTGGTTGCTCTCCCCGACGCGGCAATATCGTCCAAGAGCATCAGCTTGCATAATAAAGACGCGAAAAAAAAAAAAATCGTTTCCACCTGTCCATGAAAACTAATCTCGTCTCTGCCACTCCCCGTCCCTCCCCTTCTCTCTCCATTCCATATTCCATACAAAAACGAATTGCATACAAAACGAAGCCGATCCTCTTCATCCGCAACTCCGGAAGCAGCGGTGAAGTCACTTTTAACCGAACATTTTATGCATTACCCATGCAAAATTACAAACTACGCAGGAAAAAGGAAAAGAATGCACCAGCAGAAAGTTCCCGCTGCTGTGTACGTGTGCGTTGAAGGGTTGACTTTCTCACGACCACGTAGGCATATTGCGTCAGGGATTTACATACTTGAAAAAAAAAAAAAAAAAATGTCGCTACACAGAAAGACGCAAGAGACACATGGCTACTATTGCGTAGAGCTCGCAAAGTGCATTGCTAAAATTTAAGCGGAGAAAAAAAAACCATACAGATACATAAATATAAACCGCAAAAGTCTTTTCCACTGCACATCCATTTATTTCGTATATATATATATATATAGCATACATGGTCCCGCGACCTTACAGTAGTTGCGCTATATATGGCACATTATGTATCGCGCTGTGCTATATAACGCGCATCAGCGAGAGTTGCGTGTGCAGGAGAGGGAGGGGGAGAGGGGGAGGCACGGTGAGAAATAAATTCCAGTTCGGTTAACAAGTAACGAGGCGTACCCCGAGTAGTTTCATTTGAACTCAGCTGAGCCACTTCTTCCCTCGTAAATTCCCCCACCCCTTGCCGTTGGGGGTTGGTGGTGGTTTGTTAGGTGCTGTCGCCGCTGGGACATCTACTGCGCGGAGGCGCGACGTTGGGACCCTCCGTCCCTCCGTTTCGTTTCAACCCTCTCATCCCTTATTTTTTTTATTTTTTTTTCTCTTCTTCGTGCACTAAAACTGCGGGACCAACCCTCCTATCGCCAGGTGCATTTGTACTCACTGTCGCGACACACGAACTATTTCTCCCCTCTCTTCACATTCTGGTGCTACAAATTTTCCCGGTTTTCCCCTCCTTCCTTTCGGCCTCCTGGTCGACTACTGTCATCTCTTCCCTCTCCACCCCCCGCGCTTTCACCCTCACAGGATTATAAAATAAACTCGCCGTTAATCTTACGTTTCGTTGGATCCGCGACGATTCGCGGTCTACCGACCGACTAAAACCAACCGTGAGCCAGAGAAACACCCCTCCCTATACACCCCCAAAGCACCGACAAGCTAACGCGCGACAGCAATGCAACACCCCCGCACACCAACGACCTCGACGACTGCTGCTGCTTCCTCTTCAAAACAATGAGAACGAAGTTTACGGTCGCGGCGAGGGATGCTACGAGGGTAAGAGGGGGGAGGGGGGAGGGGCCTTCGGAGAGAGGGACACGACAAAAGAGCCGCGAGAGGTAGAGAAAATCATATATTTTAACCGCGCCGGGCGCTCTCTCTCGTCCTTCTCATAAAGTGCGGTTAAACTATATCCGTCAACGCGTATGATATATATACGGTATATATATGTATATGTAGTCTCGGTCCGGGGATACGTGGTCTGCGAGACGATGATTTGTGACAGTGATGACTCAGCTTTCGTTTCGTTTCGTATCAGACTCTCTCTCTCTCTCTCTCTCGGTACGTGTGGACATTTTCGCTGATCTATTGTGTGCTATCGATAGTCAACGGTTACAGAAATATCGCACGTTATTTTACGCATAATTCGCGAAATTCGTGTTGTACGCGATAATTAATTGTTAATGTCAATCAACATTTTAATGCTTGTCTGATTTTTTTAATACATTTTTTTAAGGGTATTTTCGATCAACGAAAAATAATTATTTTTATCTGCCGTCTAAGATTCCCACAGTAAACATTGTTTTGCTGCCGATATGATTTTTTTTAATCCCCAAATCGCGCGTGTGACGTCGAAATAATATTCTCTACTGAGAACACAGTAAATCTTTACCTTTACATATTTTTCTTTCTCATAGGAAAAAATTTGTTTTCGAAAAAAAAAAAAAAAAAAATTCGATGTATTGCATTTTGCTTTTTACGTGTTTTACACAAATTGCTCATTAAGGAAGAAAACATCGATGAAGCAACTTATTTATAGATTAAATGTTTATATATAATGTTTTTTACGATGCATAGTTCCAAAATTAAAAACTCTTAATAATTCGACCAATGAGGCCAATCAACGATTCTCATTGGTTGAACGTCGTTTCATCGCGATTCGTAAATTACGCGCTTAAGAAGAATATTTCTGAAGAAAACGTAATCATTTTTCATTCCTTAATATGATTCTACGGGTTTTTTTTTTCTTCGTATTAAGGGGCACTGTGCAAAAAAAAATGTAAAAAAAGTATTTATGGGACTTTAATTGGAAGCGCGCGCGTAGCGGAAGCGCCCGCGCATTGAGACTCGACGCCGGGCGGTCCGGAAAGGGGCCGGAAATACGCGTGTTTCTCCAGTTGCAAAGGCTTTTTTACGCGACCCTTTACTACCGCATAAGCAAAGGGAGAAGAAACATTGAGAACGACGTAGAGGACGATTTAGACGAAATTTTGTTCCGGGAATCACTGCAGAAATCTTTACGCGGTGAATTACTGTATACATATGTATATAAAGCACGTGGGCGCCACGTGTAACCAACGCGTTCAGCCGTTTAGCGATAAACCGTCCCCTATGCAATGTGCTCCGCAGTCGTAAAAGAGTACGTTACGTATAGTAATGAGTACAGTAATGCGCCGGCGCGTGCATCGAGGGGTAAACGTTCGTTAATTTATTTATGCGATACTCCGCAAGCATGTTGCGCTAATCGCCCGGTGTTGAAGGAACTAACGGCTCAACCAGTCTATTCGGAAAAACATTTTACGTTTGGCCCAACGATGCCGATACACACTGCTAATATCACACAGAACACAAAAGCGTCATACGGCCTCCACGTGCAATGTAACGATACGCGGCTCCACGTGCAATGTACAAATACTACGAGCTGCAAATGTTTTTTTTTTTTTTCAACATTTAGTTCGTCACGCAGAAAGTTTTGGTGTAAAAAAATGTTTTTTGAGATTTTAATGAAAATGCGTTCAGAATTTTTCAAAACATCGAAAAATTATAATTATAAAAAATTTCTGAAACTACGTGTGTTCTTTTCATCTGCGAAAAACGAAAATTCATGAATGCTGTAAATCAATGGTTACAATTTCACACAAAGAGATTATTATCGAACGATAGTCTGTATGAAAATTCGTCAGAATCGCACAAACGATATAAATTTTGAAATTTTTTCAAATTTCGAAAAAAATCGCTATAAAATTTTTTAATCGATTAAACTGTTAGCTACTCAGCTAACAATTTGTCGAAATGTTTAATAGGTTCGGAAGACAACAAGAAATGATTTTTTTTTTATCGATCGAAGCAGATGAGTGTCTGGCGAATGCGAATTCAGACTAAAAAATGAGGAAGCAATGTGCGAATTTTATTTGCATCTTTTTTTTACCATTTTTTATTTTTTAATAATTCCCTGAGGAAAAATTCGGATTTCTCTCAAGAGATATGGAAAATAATTCATTCTGAATTATCCTTTGCGGGAAGTACAATGAGGTCTTTAGTTTACTTCTGTAAGCGCCTTTTGTTCCGATTGCCCTTAATGGGGCTATAGAGGAAAATGGTTCGTGCTCTTGCGTAGCTTTTGATTTAAGCTGCGCGTTCTTCATATACCTTCCTTTCCGTCGTAATGGATGTATTTCGAAATTCACATTCATTAAGAAAATTGAAAAAAAAATCAAAGAATCGTCGTATTAAAAGTTATTAATCCGTTAATGCCACGTGTACCATAAAAAGCTGTTGATGAAACTGATCTATTTTTTTAAATGCCTTCTTCAAAATTAAAAAATCGAATGAAAAATGAAAAATTAAAAAATCGAATGGAAAATTAAAAATTAAAAAATCGAATGAAAAATTAAAAAATCGAGTGAAAAGAAGTAATTTTCGAGTAATTTTCCAAATTTTTCGATATAATAAAGGATCGAGCAGTTCAGAACAAAATATGTATATTACCAGGAAAGTAGCTTCGGGTCTAAAGGGATAATTAGCAAAAAAAAAATTACAAACTGAAAGTCTCCATTGCGGACGAAGAACGCGATTAAAAGAATTATACCGACGCGTTCCCGCGAGCTTTGGCGCAATACTTCTTGATACCCTTTTACGAACGATCTGAATTCGCGCGAACTGTTTCCAGGTCTCATTAGTTGATCAATGGAATTAATCCTTTGAAGTACGAAGTTCCAGGCGCCTTTTCAACGTTAAAATTACAATATACCAATATAGTTTGTTGTTGCTCGGGGGTTTCGCGCGAGATAACGGTAGAAATAAAATGGGGAAAAAAAAAAAAGAAAAAATCGAGAAAATTCTCGAACTAAGATAATTAATACTTATGGCATTTGAGTGCAACGTTAATGCCTTTGAAAGTGCGTACCTCCATACAACTGTATCTTAGAGATATCAATTTTAATTGGAGATGTTTTTTCCGCACCCAATAATCGATCCCCGAAAGCCGATTACTACGGAACAAATCTTAGCCCTTGAAGTTACTTCGACACTCGAACCGTTTACGGAATAATTTTTTTTTTTTTTTTTTTTTTTTACAACTTTACTTTATCGCTCCCGCGATAAAAGTGAATTCGCGGGTGGTACGATCTCTGGAAAAAATAATCAAATTCCTCGGTGTACACCTATTTTCCCAAGAATCGCATAAAGCTTTTCGAACGATGTAACGTACAACGAGATTCTGCGAACGGGAAAGACATCATCTCCTTTACCGGCGGAAGGATGTACTCGAGTATGTAGGTTTCCGGAGAGGTACTCGGAAGGATAATGGGTCTGAAAGGAAAATACCGAATGCGCGAACGTCTCCGCCGTTCCTGTCGTTAAGTTACAAAGACGCACTCGGGACGCTTCCAGACGTTGAGAGACGCACAACGGAATAAAGTCGAACGAAAGGCAAGAGGGATGAGTCGACCTTGGAATTGACGCTTCGATGCCAGAGGCTCGAAGGGTTCGGAGGCAAAAGTAAGTCAGAAAAAAAAAAAAAAAACAATAAATTATCTCGCTGCTGAGAATTTGACGTAAAATTCTTACAATGAGACTTGAAGTATTTCTCAAAAATCGATTTTATTTCGTAAAAAAAAAAAAAAAATTATTACAGTATTCGAAAAACCAACTTTCGAACAATTTGGAAAAAAAATAAAAACGAAGAAACGATTTCGTTCCAAAAAATATTGTTTTCGTCTACTGGGCTCTCGTGATGCACAAATCTTTTCGAGTTAAGTCAAACGATGAAAAAAAAAACTCTTTATTACGAAGCTTTTTCGACGGAAAAAGAACGAATGCTGAAGGTGAGACGTTGGAAAAAGCAGTAAGAAAGGAAAGACTGGGGAGTTAGCACACTTGGCCGGTCCCGTGCTAATAAAACTAAGCCAAACTGTTCTCGGTCTTTGTGGGGGGGGATGGGGATGGGGCGGGGGTGGCACAGCGAGTTTTTGAGAAACGAGAAAGGAAGTAGACGCTAGAAGTGGCGGAGGTGAGATGTAGGCAGCAGATGAGGAGAATAAAATGAAAGAAACCCTGGCGAAGAGGTACGAGAACGAAAAAAAAAAAAAAAAAAAAAAAACAACAGAAAAGGAAGAGCGAGATTGAGAAAAGAGAGAAATGGCGAGAAGAAAGATAGGCGAAAAAAAAAAAAATTCGAGTCGTAGAACGAAAGACGGGAAGCGGTGGAAGCGGGTGTGCAGTGTTCCGACCGAAAGGAATTCCTTCGCGCGCTCTCACCCCGTTCTCGTTGAGCTTCTCTTTCACATTTTGAGTCCTCTTTCTCGATTTTTTCTCTCTCCCACCGCCAAAACTCTATCTCATTCTCTGCCGGATTCTCTTTTCCTCCACAAGGCGTTCCCGGGGCCAACGTGGAATATTCGGCAGCTTCGTAACGCCCTCGGCGTTACACAGGGGCCATACAGGCAAAGGGTAAAGCTATATATACATCGACGTACATCTGCACCGAGAACGCGAAACGTGGAAAGGGTCCTCTTGCGTTTGCGGCCAACGAAGCCGGGGATTGTGACTCTACGTCAGTTTCGCACAAGCTTCACGTCCCCGTTCTCCACGTCGTCGTCGGGCTCTCAACGTATTTGCTCCGAAAAGTTACGATAACGTTCGCCCAGTTGTTGAGAGGTGAACGAAAAAAGTTAGTCGTATGAGAGAACGAGAAGAGAAGCGAAGTTTAAGAAAACAATTAAGGGTGAGCGATACGATTGTCTCAGACTCACTGTCAGCTGCGTGCAGCTGACGACACGACAACAATTTCGTCTGTTCGAAACATTCGATCTTTTGATGACTTCACTCGGAAAGGATACGCAACCGATCGCATTATCGCATTCGTCGCTAAGCGCGCTGTGATTTTATTTGAAAAGGATGAAATAAAAATAATTTTTAAATTTTTTATATTTAAAATTAATAAAAAAAAAATTATTGTTTAATTAATTATTTTTTTATTTTTTATTTCAAATTTTTATTTTTATTTTTTTTTTCCTTTTTTTACGACAGTTTGTTTATTGTATTTTTTATAATTATAAAATTATTTATTTATGCAGTTAGATAATTTATTATATCACTAATTCATGTATTTCTCTCCAAATAGTCAGTCATTAGTACCTAATAGTCGTATCCATCCTATTGACGAGAGTACGAATTAAGAACAGAAGAGACTCTTAAAAAAAACAAATTCGAAAGAGTGGAAAAAAATTGTCGACATTCTCGCAGTCATTGAAGACCCGGGACTTCGGATTCGCATTGCACGCATTCCGATTTCTCGATGCACAGTTGAAATTCCGAGAACGGTATTGGAATTTAAAGAGTTTCGTATTTCCGAACAAATGCGTAAGTTAATTCGACGTAAAATTACGAAGGAAAAAATAGAATTAAAAAAAATAAGCGGAATCATTAATAATTTTTATACAATAAAATGGCGTCCAATAAATTTTTATGCAATAATCGCCGTGACGAAAAAAGGTGCTTTTTTTTTTAATTATTTTTTTTATGCATCAAACTTTAGAAACAAAGTGTTGTATGGAAAACGAACGAGAGATATGTTACGAATGCATTCAAATAGACAGTTTCGTTGGTGCGATATGCAACAAGATGTCTAAAAGTAAATGGAGTGTTAAAATATTCGGATAAAAATGAATTTCAAAGGCTTCTTCACAGTCAGCGCCGTCGTTAAAACTGTTGACAACGATAATATACATTTTGGTAGGGCGCCTCGATACAAAATATTCTCCCATCGCTCTGTCATCGAAACTGCACAATGCGACACCCTCCCGGGAGATCGTAAACGGAACAAAAATAAATGGGGGAAATCAGAAGTGGAGAAAAAATAGAATATGCAACAGTTTAACAGCTGCGGAGAGAGGGATACACCGATTAAAAAAAAAAAAAAAAAAAAAACAAAAAAAAAACAGTAACAAAAAGTTGGGCACCGGCTGAGGACGAAGCGCTCAGCACTTTGCCGGAAGCGTTGTTACAGTCGCGGCGGCGTTATACACTGCATGACTACGAAGTTAATCGTCCGCATGCTACCCGACTTGTCGTCAACTCTTGTGTCACAATTTTCTCTCTCGCGGAAGGACGCGAACTAATTATAGTTCAGTCTAAATCGGTCCGCAGACAAATTTGTAAGCTTCACGCAAATACATCGAAATACATCCGAAAAATCGCGTAAAAAAAAAAAAATAAAAATAAAGACCCGACTGCCATCGACAGAGATATTGTTCTGTTGAAAATCACGAAAAAAATACCATCCATTCTATAACCGGTTTAGCCAAAAGAATTGATAAACACGAAACGAAAGTAAAGAGAACCGAATGAAACGGATTGAAAGCAATAGAGGCTTTCAGGATAAAGCGGCCACACGATTGAATGTCCCGGTAGGCAGCAAAGCTTTTTTTCACCAATAGCCGGTAAAGGAAGAGGATTGGGGAAAAAAAGTAATTATTATTCGTTAAATGAACTTTTACCACTGCGGTACACGTGTATCAACCGCTCGAATGTACTTTTTTTTTCGATATTCCACGAAGACACCGCATACCGCATGCCGCGCAGTTTTATTCTGGTTTTTGATGTTTGCATGGAAATATCACAAAAGCCTCTCCCTGTTAGCCTGTTAGTGACGTCCATATGTACCCCTAAAATATTCACTTTTTTTTCCGCTTCAGAATAAAATTGTTGAAAATCGTAATATAAATTTTAAAAACTGCACAGTCCGCATCAATTTCTTTTATTTTTTAATTCCGCGAAGCGTGTGGAATAAATGTATTTAAAAAATAAGTTCGGAACTTGTATTTTTTTTTTGCATATAAAATAATACTGTAAATAAATAATAAAGATAATTGGTGATTTATTATAGCCGCAATGTGCATTTTTTCCTTTTCCCTTTAGAAATGAAGAATATACAAGAATATAATCCTTTAAATGATTAATTATTGGTAAAAAAATACGGCGCATAGTCGGGAATTTTTTTTTTTTTTCATTTGCACCAATTTATAATTTTTTTTTAACTATAATAATCGTATTTAATGTTAAATTTTTTTTATAATTTCTTCATTTATCTGGATAAAAATGACATTAGATGTTAGCATATGTAAAAAATATAAAAATGTTAATGTTAATATATATTTTTTTATTTATATCAGCAACAACGTCAATATCTCAGTATATACTTAATGACCATCGGAAATCGATAATTCGTATAAATATTACTTAACTTCTTCAACTAACTGGCGACAGTCTCGCCGGTCTCGATTCGCCGGTTCCCCGATAAAAAAATGAAGCGAAGTATCTCAACGCAAAAACATCGTAATACAAATGATCCATTTCTACGGCAAGAAGTTTTTGGCAAAGTTAAGAGAGACGAAAGAATTCGCGTAATAAAAGAAAAATCCGAAAAAAAAAAGTTTAGTTTGCCAGAAGTCGGTAAAAGGCCGACGATAAATTCGGCCGCGTAGTCCGTTCGAAGGGTTATGGCGGCCGGTGTGCACTCGTATACCGATGGAAATCACAGTCGGTCCGTTAACGAGAATGTAAAAAACAAACGAAGCGCGCGCGCGCACGCGAGTTGAAAAAAAAAAAAAAATTTCGGCGTCGCGTTGCACCGGTAGCAGCCCGATGGGTACATAGGAGGGGTGGTACGGTATAAGCGACAGAATGAAGAGGAGGAGGGAGGTGGGGCCGAATTACATTGGGAATTCGACCTACATGAACAGGAAAACATTCGTTTGTTCGCGGTGCCCGAAATAACACGAAAGCCCTAAATCAACAAGCGCGGCTCGCGCGCGCGCGCGTGTCGGAGCTCGCAACGCTCGTGGGTGAACGGAGAACTCTCTCCTTCCTCCCCCGCTATACTCTCTCTCGCTAGATAGTGGTACATAGTTTATACATAGCGTAGACCAGTGCCAGAGCGTTATACGGAGGCTGTATATTATCGTACGCACGCAAGCGCCACGAGCAATAGCTATAGCCCGGAGCTTTTCCCCGTGTGGGTTTTCCCCTCGTCGACACTCTTCGTCCTTTAATTCGACGTGTCTCCACACTGTTTATGGATTAATCGCACGCATTAACGTTACATCCGCATGGCACACGTGATGTTTTATCGCTTTACCTCCTCGTTTCGCCCACTAAATATATCCCATATTCCACTTACCCTGTATTACACCTACGCACACATCCAATGCAAATTTAACGAAGGAAATAACGCGAACTCGCCGGGTCAATTGCGGAGGAGAATATCGTAATATCGATATCGACAAACAAACTGCGTTAATCTACGGCATATTCGCCGGGCGAAATGATATTTTTGAAGATAAAAAATAAAAATAAATTTAAGGGTGAAATTTCGAAAAATATGATTTTTTGTTCTTATGATATTTTTTTCGATTTCCGATCGAAAAACCGAAGTGCTACGTTTTTGATGTTATCGGGCAAAATGATATTCTTGAAGATGAAAAAAAAAGTTTAAGGGTGAAATTTCGAAAAATGTGATTTTTTTTTCTTATGATTTTTTTTCGACATCCGATTGTAAAACAGAAATGCTACGTTTTTAACGTTATCGGACGAAATGATATTCTTGAAAATGAAAAAAAAAGGTTAAGGGTGAAATTTAAAAAAATATGATATTTTTTTCTTATGATTATTTTTTTTGACATCCGATTGAAAAACAGAACGGCTATGTTTTTGACGTTATCGGGGAGTTCTCTTCTGCTATCTGAACTGTTAAACAAATTGTCAAATATTTTATAGGTAAAATATTCAGAATTTTTTTTACGAGTGTTAGTAACCCAATTATTCGATGGTTCGTTCATAAAATTGTGTTTAGTCGCGAATCGGGATAATTTGAAAAATGTAATGAAAAAGACAAATAAACTATAAAAAAATACATAAAATATTTAATATATTATTTTATTCATTATATTATATTATTATTTATGCAATTATATTATCAATTTTTTTATTATCAAAAAACTTAAAATTATTTTATGTTTTTTGCAGATTAACCATTCCTCAGTCGTTTTTTTTTTTTATATTTTGCTTTTTTATTGTATCGCAACGACATTGTGGTCCAACGAAGAATTTTCCTCGACAATTTATATTGAACATCGGAAATAACTATAGAATCGATTAATTATCACGCCGAAAGGAATCCTATATTCTGCCGCCCGTATTTCATTGTTGTATTTCAGTACCGTTTATTAATTATCTTTGCTAATGCCGAAATGGTATTGCGGTTTAACGAACAATTTCTTTGACATCGCGGTCTGTTGTTTTGTGAATCGTATTAATTAATATATATACATCATATACCTCATATGCCGCATTTCGAAAAATAAGTCGCAGACTTATCGGATATATAAAATATATATATCAAAAAAAAGATCTATAAATCAACGGAAGGAGGGGGGGGGGGGGGGGCGGCCTTGGCATCAAGACTTAAAAAAAAATGGCGTGTTGTTATATATAGAGTACCGCAAAAATACAGTACCGCAAAATGTAATAAAAAAAATTATTTTTATTACTCGAAAACACGATTTTTAGCCGATATTCTCAAGTTGAGGACATGACTCCCAAAAAAAAAAAATTTTTAGTGCAGCGATCGGTTTGTGTTATTACGCGTGTCGTGAAACAATCGCCGCGGTTCCTACAGGAATATAAAAAAAAATTTCCATCGATCTATTGTTACGATAATTCGCCTCAAGTTACGGAGTCTTAAGGGGTTTCATAAACCCCGTGTGTTTACCGTTTGCGCATTAATTGCTGCCATAAATGTTGGATCGACAATCCATATCCGGTTAGAAGGAAGGAAGAGGGAAGGGGTCCGCTATTTAATCGAACACACGATACCAGTGCGAAATCGGGAACGCGTCGTCGACTATGCGGTTTACACGTGACGGTTCGACGTCGACGTTTGGACAGCTTCCGGTGTATGTATCCCGTGTCGTAGTTGTACACTCCGGTACATTCGATGAGTCTGCACGGTTACGCACCGTTACTACTGCCAGTTTTGTTCGAATTCGTCGGATACGCATAAACTATGTGCAAACATACACATCGGAGCAGTAGAAACGCGTCAAACCCTTCTATACAACGCGGACGTCATTCGTACCATATTACGATTTATTCGTTAAACATACACCTATACGTCGGTTAATCCATTTGCGTTTCCACTCCTACAGCGAGAGGAAACATGGCGTTGTCGAAACGTTACGGTACTTGCTTCAGACATCGCATATCGTTGTTATATATCGATATATCGATCGTATAATTTTCAGGCGAAATCGCGCTGACCGTCCGGAAGTAAATTGTAAAGAGAAAATTCATCATATGCGCCCATTGTAGGGTTGGAGAAAATAATAATGTGCATATCAATGTTTCAATTATCATTGTTCCGACACCAATACGGGGCTTTTCGCCATTTTGATATTTTCGATGTATAGGATTTTGCAGCGATTTTTTTTTATTTCGAAAATCGTTGCAAACGATTACGAAAAATGTGGAAAGGGATGAAAAAATTCAATTTTCATTTTTTTTTTTTTTTTCGAAAATTTAATTTTAGGATTTGCGAAAAAAATATAAAATTTTCAATAGTACACAGATACGGGGATTACATCCTGTCGCCAACAAGTAATTCCATAGCAATGCGATATTACTATACACATCCGTATCGAAGATTGTTAGAACCTCATGCCCTCCGCTACAAACAATCGACCCAAACACAATTACGTAGCGCGCGTACTGAGACTCTCCTATATATCTAACGATGAAAATAAAATTGTTCCGAATAGCTCGGTATTACGCCAGCCGGTCACGCCGTGCAACACGGCGAGCTTTTCTACCGACTTCGAGTCTCTCTCGAAGTTTCGAAAATTTCGAACGCGTACTGTGCCTCTCACACCCCCTTCCGCCCCTCTCATTTCTTCGTTCATTTCTCGTTGCATCCTTCCCTCGCATCCCTCGCATCCCAAAACGTTTCCAAACCCGACTTTCGTCGGCGGAGAGTCACAGAGACCATAACCGCGCTGCTCCTCCACCACCGGTAAAACTTTTACCGGCGAGAAAGTGTGGAGCAGTCAGCTTCCGAAACGCGCCAGAAACTACTTCGACCTCCGTAACTAGTGTCTGTACACCTATATAATGGCATATATACAGACATATAGATCCCCCGCAGGTTTTTCTACAGAACGTACCGCGAGTATACATCGCGCAGAGAAGTTGTACGTAAGTGTGCAAAAGTGTACCGAAGTGTTCCAAACCGCGCGCCGGTACACCCTTAACGACTGTCGTCGTGTCAACGTTCTCGTATATCTGTATATATGTATACGAATACCGTGAAAGATAGAAAGAAAAGTCAAGAAGTGTTTCAAGAAACGGCACGATTTCTGTATATATATTTATCTATATACTGTATATATAATATACATCCCCTGTAGCAAAAGCAACGAGAGACGGCTGGTTTTCTTCGTCGTGCAAATATCGCGCGGTACCGGTCTAACATCTCTAACGATTTGCCGTATTTGCTTAAGCGTTTAATATCGGTACGGAGTCGGTTACTATCTCTCTGCACAGCAGCCAAAACACACGCCGCCTCTGGATTTTCTTTAAAGACTCCCCTTCGCTTGCGTTAAGGAAACGCCTAATTCCCTGCGTTTTACCTCCTAACAACCCTTGGAAAAGACCCTCATCTTCACGTGCACGTGTCTCATAGATTCTCGTTTAACTCTGCGGTAAGTATATTATACACGCGTTCTACTTATTCTCTCTCTCTCTCTCTCCCTCTCTCCCTCTCTCTCCATTCCTTCCCTTCTCCTCCCTTCGCACACCCCATCGGTATCCACGCTAATATTCTCGCGGGAACAGATTTATCGAGAGACTAAAGTGTTTGAGTTTCCTACGCGATCGCGAGAGATCTTGCCGCGGGTAGCGTACTCCGGTTGTGGGATTAAGAAATTATCCGTCGCGGACTGACTTGCGCGAGTTCTACTTTGCTTTCGAAAGGTCGGAGTATGTGCACAGACGCGGGGCTAAAAGAAAAATGACGGCGGAGAAGGGAACAGAGAGAAAATGAAATTAAACACGCGAACGAAGCAGAAGGTTCGCAGACTTATTTCCCGACGGGATGAATAACCCCCTTTTGTAGCTTATACGCCATTTTAAACGCCTCATCGACGCAATCGAAAAAAATAATAAATTACGAGCGGTACACTTGGAATCGGCGAATCAGTCAATATTCTGACAATTTCATAGAAATTTCGATAAAATTATCGATCATTTCGAAAAATATTTATTATTATTATTATTTATGTAATTATTGTTATTAATAAATAATTAACATTTTCCGAACCAAAATGATGATTTTAATTTAAAAAAAAATTGAATGCATGGTTTCAATTTTTTTTTGTTTACGAAAATTAATATTAATATGAGAGCGGAACTAAATACATGATATTTATACTTTTTGTTTATTGATCTCTATCGATCTCCGCATCAATAAGTTCGTCACGTGACTCATTAATTCGTTCAAAAATCAAATTTCCTTCATATACTGTACCTGAGATTAAAAAAAAAATCCCCATTTTGAATGAAATTTAAAGACGCGGAGAGTTCGATGATTCAGTTTGCAATTTTCAATACCTCGATGAAATAATAATAGTATTCAAATTGACTTGAGACATTCTCTGGTAAATTGATTTAAAAGACAATCTACAATATCTTCTCTGTCGATTTGTCGTTGAAACGGAGAGAGTCAGAGAATCTACATGAATATTAGACTAAGTGGAGAAGAAAGGGTAGAAGAAGGGCTTTCGCTCTGAGAGACAGCAGCAGTAGTAGCAGCAGCAGCAGCAGAGAATGAAGAAGAGCTGAGAAGAGATATCTCGTTCGGGAGATCGCATTCGAGAGAAAATTTAATACGGATGGAGAGTCTCCGGTGATACTTCTGCTCCGCAGCTATCGGAGGAGTCACTCGGTTAGAGTCTCGTAGATATAGGGGTTGAGCTTTGGGCAGATAATTTTAATATCCAGAAAGCCGGCTCACCGAGTTTGCTCGGCGGGGTCCCTGAGACCGCCCGGCAGACGGGGTACCGGATGGGAAGACATCCACCACATTGAAGAAACGCCGAGCTTCGTCTGTAGTACCGACGTTCACCAACTTATTATATGTAAACGCGTATATGTATACTGTATGTATATCGGCACCTAGTTATAGTCTGACGCCCCCTTTCCTCTCTCTACTTTTGTTATTAAAGTTGAAGTTTCGAGGGAAAACTCTGCTACCATCCACCCCCCGCCCTCCCAACCCTTCTCCCCGCCGCCCCGACGACTCCCGGTTCATTATATTATTCACCGTTTCTCGACTGTATGGATTTGCCAACCATCGGCCTCTTTTCCTTCCAATTTTCTTCGACCGCACCAACTCGATCCTAACTCACTGCTCCGTTATCCGATACAGGAAATTCCGATCGCGAATTATCGTTGCGGTTTTCCCGAAGTAGTTTACTTCTCATATATATATATATACTGGAGTTTCCCCGGGCTACGCGCGCTCGCGGTCCTTTTATCAACATTATAAAAATGCCTCATCGCCGCCGCACTTAATAGTTGCCTATAGGTAACTATACTTTAGCTACTCCGTGAATTTAGTCCCTCCGTCACATTAGCTACTCCATGAATTTAGTCCCTCCGTCACCTTAGCTACTCCGTGAATTTAGTCCCTCCGTCACCTCAGCTACTCCGTGAAGTTAGTCCCTCCGTCACTTTAGCTACTCCGTGAATTTAGTCCTTTCGTCACTTTAGCTATTCCGTGAGTTTAGTCGCTCCGTCACTTTTGTTACACAGTGAATTTAGTCCCCCCGTCACTTTAGCTACTCCGTCAATTTACTCCCTCCGTCAGTTTAGCTACTCCGTGAATTTAGTCCCTCCGTCACTTTGGCTACTTCGTGAGTTTAGTCCCTCCGTCGCTTTAGTCACTCTGTGACTTTAGTCCCTCCGTCGCTTTAGCCACTCCGTGACTTTAGGTACTCCGTTGCTTATGTTAGCATATGTTCTAAACTACCTTCCTGACACGGCGGCGGCGGCGACAGCGGCGGTAACTTTATATATACGAATACTTCGCGCGAATATTCTACACAGTCGACAATAAAATTGGAATGGAGGGGAGGAGATCCGTAAGGTTTTATGATTGTTAGGAAACTTTATATTTCAGCTGAGAAAAAAATAGGGAGAGAGGGTTTTTAAGGAAGTTTCTCGATCGTGCGACTTTTGAGATTTGGAAACGATTTAGCGTACAATTTTCACAAATTTTAATAAAAAGAAAAAAGGGGTACGAATAACTATTTTTTTTTTATGGTACGATTATTTAACTGCACTCGTTTTTCCGTCGGACCCAAAAACTGAAAAATTGTGACCGAAACAGAAAAATTTAAAAAGTAAATTTTTTTTTATTTAAAATAAAAAAAATTTGTCGGCAATTTGTTGGTTTTTGAAGAATAATTATATTATTCTAAAAGGGTTGTTTTATCGAGAGTTAACCCCGTGGAAGAGAAGGGATGCAAATTCGTTGCCAAAGGGCACAGTGAAGTTTAAAGCCGAAGCATTTTAAAAAACGACCCGGTATTTTAAGGTTCAACATCACAAGTTTCCCTTTCAATTGCACGATTTTTTCAACAATGAAAACAATTCGAGTTTATATCACATGTGCGGTTAAACAAATCTCAGTTTTAATTATAAAAAGGATTTGCATGTACGATATATTCGTGATTTATTCATGGCCCAATTTTCCAGTCGGGTTGAGAGTCCGCGTTGTAAGGGATGACCGGTGGGGTTGCTGAGAAAGGAGAGCGAAACGTCGCGATGAGAAAAGGGGAAACGGGGGGGAGGGGGCACCTCCTCCGCCAGTGGCCGGATTTCACGGTGTGCTGAGGAGTGCAGTGAATCATTCCATGAGCATAAATTAACGCCCCGTCACAACGCCGGTTAATTAATTAAGCTAAATTGTCCTAAACGTGAGTAACTGCACGAGGATGAAAGGTAGAAAGACTCGAGAGCTGAGCGCTCCGCCTGAACCCCTTCGCATTCAAGCGGCATTTCTCGCCTCTTCACTGATCCTTTGTTAAATCTTCTCTCATCTCGAGCATCGAGAACGTCTAATCTGTTTTTATTTTCTCAAAATTCTTCAAAAGAAAATTATCGACCGTCGATAAAAATGGCACCAATCTTAATTTCGTAAAAAAAAAAAAATAATAATAATAAATCGATGCAAAAAATAATTTAAAAAAATTAATGATAATATTAATATCATTATTATTAATTATTAATATTTATTGACATAAAAAAATTAATACTTTTGCGAAAATAACGGAGTTGTATTTGACTTTTGTCGCTGGCGGTGATCGGAGTTTCAGCGTAGAAATAACTCTAATTATTCGTCACGTCGAACCAACAGAACTATAACCCTTCGAGTATACGACGCCGAGCAAAATTTCTTCGTGTAGATTTAACTGCAATGAGATTCAAGCGAAACCGAATACACTTCCCATTTTGTATTCTCTCTCCTTCCTGTCGGTGACGTCATTCCCGCTCTTACAAACTCCAGAATCCATCAAACCCACGGTCAACTTTTGGCGTCAGCCTAAAGCGCCTATCCTACCGCTGCCGGCTTCGAAACGCTGTTGCATTTACTAATTGCCGCGAGCACCGAGCGTTTAACCAGAGTACATTAATCGTAGTTCGAAAAGTACTTATCCTAACTCACGAGTAAACTGAAAGCTCACCCCTCCTCCTTTCTCTCTCTCGCATCCCATACATCTCTTCAGCGTGGAGTTTCGTAAATGGCAAAAATCGTTCGTTTCGAACTTCCGCGTCAGGTTAACGTTAAACTATCTTCCACGGTTTACCTTCGCGGAATATCGGTAAAAAAAAAAAAAAAAAAACGCGAACGTCGGACTCAAATTTCGCGAAAGCGCATAGAAAAAAATTATAAAAAAAAAATATAAATAAATAACATCAAAAAGTTCTGCATGCGATAATAGAAATGATTTTGAAATATATATATTCAAAAGATCGATAAATAAATTAGGAATTTTGGTAATTAAGGCGAATTTCCATGAAATTTAATGATTTTGATTGTTTGTTCGACGATACTGCGGTGGGATATCCTACGTGCGTAAGAAATTTTAATAGGTTGTTCTTTGTAACAGAATTGAATGGGAAAAACTCTGAGAAAATGAATTTCTCCTTTCATTTTTCGTTTCATCCTCGCGGCGGGCGCACTGTCTTTACCAGTTTCTCTGTCTTTTCCATTCTTCCTCTTCCTCTTCATCGCGGCTTCGCCTTCCCTTCCGACGCTAAGCGCCAATTCGGGAAGAAGGGAACGCCGGCCAGCCGGCCGCAAAGCCGGCAATTACGTCCGGGGAATTCAGTTTCGTGTTCTCACACACTCAATCCTTGTATGACAGGCTTGCCGAGTGCTCCTGACCGCCCACTACTTGGATGTACATAACGAGTCCACGTTTTGGAATATATAACCCTTTCTCCCTCCCTTACTTTTCCCACATCCACCGCCCTTCCCTCTTATGTATGTATAAACGCACGTCTCTCGCGTTCATACGGTCGACTGAAATAGAAGAGAAAGAGAATGGAGCAACGGCGTCGGGAGAGAAATGAGGATGAGGAGAAGCAAAGACACAGAGGCGTGTAGAGAGAAAGAGAGAGAGAGAGAGAGAGAGAGAGAAGGTGCGGAATGGAAGGAACGCGAGTAAAGGTCCGGTTTGCAATGCTGTACCACTTCTCTTGTTGGATATGAATTTAATTCCCCGAGCGACGTACTGTACTGGTACGGCAAACCGCGATTAGCCTCGTTAACATTCTACATTGTGTGCGCATGATTGTTCGTTAAGAACCCTCTCAATTTGTTATCAAGCTCCGGTACGACGGTATCGTACGGTTTGTATCACATACATCGCGGAATTTCCTTGAAATTGATCCGATTACAAAATTGAAAAAATCGTACCGAATCTTTTTTAATAACACGCGAAATGTTGTTTTTAATATAAAATTTTCGGAATGCGGAACTATAATTGTTTCGAGAATTTCAAAATACTAATGTGAAACACATTTTACGAGCACAATATGCGAATAATAGTTTTATTTCACTATTTTTTTTTTTTTTTTTTTTTTTTCGATAAAAGAGCTATCCGCTGCTTTATTAAATTGCGATAAGTTTTTGTCTCATTTTTGGAAAGGTAAGTCGTTTTTCCACGGCATCGTAGTAAAATTGCAAGCAATGAAGCAACTCTCGGAGAACTATTTCATCATCTCGATATGATGTTAAGCTTGTCGCTCACCTGCTCTCTCCCCCCCACTCACCACTTGAAACGTTTACTGCCCCTCCCAGTTATCCGGGAGCAGTCGATAACAAAAACTGTAATCGTCTTTTTGTCACTGGGATACTGAAACTTTCTCATCAAAGGTAAATTAGCGCCCGCTACCAAACTAATGAACGTACTCGACGCTAATTTGCTTTTAACTGCGAACTTTCGACCCTTTTGGGAAAAAACGATTATTACAGTTTTTATTACCGACAGAATGGACATCACATTGTTTCAAGACTATTCATAACCCCTTCCCCTATCCACCTACGGGTCCGTCGGCATCAAAACGTGTAGTGAACTTTGTTCACTTATGTATGATGAAAATAGAATTCACATTGGATACTGAAATGATATCTGCTTGAACTCTTCTTTGAGCCATAAATGTCGGTAGGGTAGATGTACAGATTTTGTCGAAATTGGTTCACTATTGATCCCAATGTTTACAAATATCTGACTAAAATCAAATGAAGTTGATGGCGAGTCGATCTTTCCATACAATTAATATGATATTTTCAAAAAATTACCACCGAAATGTCGGCAAAGAAGAAATCGGCAGATATTTGTAATAAAAATGGCCACAATCGGTGTATGTGTCCTACGCGTGGAAAAAATGTACAGCATTCATCACCGATCCTACTTCACGTATTCATAGCATGCCTTATAACATCTATCTTACGATAGGTCAGTTTTGGCCATTTCTTGTGACTGTTTTCGCAAGTACAGAGCTCTGAGTAAAACCCAATTAAGTTCATGGCGGTTTGAAGATTCTACACGTTTATAATGAACATTTTCAAAGTATTAACATCGAAATGTCGGCAAACAGCAATTCGGCAATAATTTATATCGAAAATGGCCACAAATTGTACCTATTGGCCACATTTCTTGCATTTACAGTATGCATAAAAAAAAGTATCAGTCTTCATCACCGATGGGATTTTACATATTCATACCATGCCTTCCAACTCCTATCTTACGATGGGTCAGTTTTGGCCATTTTTGGTCCCTATGTTCGCAAGCACAGTGCTCTGAGTAAAACCTAATCAGGTCGAAGGCGGGTTGAAGATTCTGCACATTTATAATGAACATCTTCGAAGTATTAACATCGAAATGTCAACAATCAACAATTCGGCAACAATTTATTGTGAAAATGGCCCCAAATCGTACCTATAGTAACCACATCCCGTGCATCTACCGTATGCCTGAAGAAAAGTACCATTTTTTATCACCGACCGCATTTCCGACGTCCTTAACATGGCATACCGTACATCTTGCAATGCATGAAAATAAATGGTACAAAAAGTCCATGCAATGACCTCAAAGTATCGTCTCATTGGCCTTATTGTCTTGTCATTGTAGATTCATGAAAAAACCGACGAGTTTTTCGTTTTCGGCGAAAAAAAAAGGAAAAATCTGCTTTACACGAGGTTTTTGAATTGAAGATGTGATCATTATGCTTACCGGACAAAGTTGGCTTTGGCAGAAGAGCGCAGCAACAGAAGATCAGAGCGGGCAGTAGGTAGATCGACTCGCGCAGTCGACGTCCACCGCGAAGCTGGCAAGTTGATTTCTGGCAGAAATCCAAGCGTTCTCTCTGATGTTCACTGCTGATGCTCGGTAGGCCACCGATTCTTGGCCCCTTCATCGTCGTGCCTCGTGCCGCATAGCTTTCGTTCCGGAGACCACGTGAATCGAGACCCAGCGAACGGCCTCAACCGTTGCGGGTATTAGAAAGCCTTCTCCTCTCTCTGTCTCTTCTCCCTTAGAGGATTTCAATAAACGACGCGAGACCACTTGCTCCCTGACACGCGAACGTACGTCATTCGGCGCTTCGCTCCTATATCTCCAACACCACCTCACGGAAACCTTATCTTCCCGTCGCTTTCTCACGTAAACCTATTACTTCACCCCACACGAGAATTAAATGATAATCTACGGATTTAAGATTTACATATGCGCGATACAATCGACCAGTAATAAGATTAACCGGCGCACTTTGACGTAAAACGACACTACCGCACCTCGTTTCGTTTCACATGCGCACTATATGTTTGTTCCCATTTTTACGATCTTTTAAGCCGCGGATCGATTTTTTTCCAATTCTTTTTATCTACGGCTTAAGATTATCGCGATCTATTTTCAACTATTATTATTATTTTTTTTTTGTTTTTAATAAAATTGGAATGCAAACTGTATGATTTTTTTTTTTTTTTTTTATATAAAGACACTACTCTCGTTTATCGATCGTTCGAGAGAATTAAGTCTCAAATGAGCTTCGATACTATCGATATTCGATTGGACGCGAATGCTTACTTTTGATAATCTTTTCGCGGCGATCGTCTTTGCCGCTCTCGGCGTCTGCGTTCATTTCCGACGGATTTTTCACTCGATTATTTTTATCGTTATGTGTTTCAGCGGAATTCGAAGTCGCATCTTTGGCGCTCGAAACCTTCACGGCACACCCCGTTGTTTCCCTACCCTCCTGAATGAACAGCTGGTGAAATATCTCTGTAAATAAAATGACAAAAATATCCATGGCGATCGATCAAGTTAGCTAAACGGGTGGAAATAACAATACGCGAGAGGGCGATGACGGGCATTCGTTGCCTCACTGCCGTCGCCATGGGGACATGCAATCGTATATGGGACATTTCGCTTCAATGCCGAAATGTGAGAAAAAGAAACAACGCAATGCGACAGGAAATAACGAGCGGAAAATTCTGTGCGCTTTAAAAAAATGTATGAAGAAAATGAAAATTGTATAACTCCACGAAATAAACAGACAACACGGTACTCTGCACTGAATATTTTCATATCTTTCGTTCTCGTTTTTTCGATAATGCAAAAAATAACGCAGAAAAAATTTTTTCGAAGTTTTTTTTCTGTCAAAAGTCCTCGTAAGTTAAATTATACGATTCGTACGAAAATATGAAAAATTCGGTGTTTTTTTTTTTTGCCAAAGACTGCGAAAGCAATGAGTTATTGAATGCGACATTTTTCATTACGAGAACAGCGTTTTCACACGAAAATCAAATATATGCGAACAATATATCAGATAGAACTACTAAATTACTAAATTTGAAAAAATAACATTTCTCTGCTAATTTTTCTTGAAATAAAATTTATGTTAACGTTACTCCTCAATTGATGAAAATATTGTTATAGAAAAATGTATTTACGACCGCAAACTTCATAGCTAACAAATGATAATAGACGATAACATTTATTAAAATTTTTTTTTAATCCAATTTAAAAGAAACGATACAACATACGAGGATACGATTTTCGATTAAATTTATCAAATTCTTGTCACGTAAAATTTTGACGCGAATCGTCCCGTACGTATGAAACTGCGTGAAAGAGCGATCCGCAAGTTTAAGCGAATTGAAAAATCGCGTCACTCGACCGAGTCTGCCTGACAAATGAACTGCCGGCCTGGCGGTCGGCGTGCCGCGAGCATAATAAATGTTCCACCATGTAAAACCGTAAAGCAGTAGAGATGAAAAAAAAAAATATATATATATATATATATATATAAAAGTTCTCCCTCGACGAGAAACAAAAAAATTCAACATAGCGTAAAAAAAGAGAATAGGGCGCGGGACAGTCGAAACGAGGAATAGAATTTTGTTCGCGCTTCGCGTGTGTGTATGTGTGCGTATAATCGTGGACCGTTGGAGCGAAGATTGAAAAATCACGTTAATTGCCGAGTTTCAGAGAGCCGATAAATTAGCTGCCTCGCGTTCGGCTAAACGCGTTAAGCCTGGTGGAAGCTCTGTCCCACGGGGGGGCGACATGCACGGAGCCGCGGGTTCGTCAAGGTTAAAATTAACCCGCTGTCACTCAAGCCGCGGAGTAGTCGCGGACCAGCGAACGGAAACACGATTTCGAATAAACATAACTCGCCCACGCGGCTCGATGGTATGTTATGTTATTGCATCTAACTGTACGCAGAAAACATCGAGGGAACATAGCGAGTGCGCGCGCACCTATAATTCGCATCGCTAGTCACGCGGAACTCGAAATTTATATATTTGCACCGTTTTTAATACGTGATAACCAAAAAATATGTGAATTTCTGGCTGCTTAACACGAAAATAACACAAATGCATTGCTTTTTTTATAAACCCAATTTTTTTATTGCACTTTTTCGTACGCACGGAAAGAAGGATCGGATACAATTTACCATATATCTGGTAAAAAAAATGTATCGTAAATTCCTGACAATACGGAACTAATGTCGCCACCTGTCGAAAAATACGAGAACTTTGCGAATTTTTACCATAAAATATGACAAAAATGGCAATAAACGTGGTAAAAATTCTCGAAATATAGGGAATTTCCGTGATAGGTGGCGTCACAGTGCGAATTTTACCAGGTGACATAGTAATTTCTAGCAGATCCTTATCCTAGCGCGGTAGATTTTTAATTTTATTAATGAATTTTTTTCTCGACTGTTTTTTTTTTTCCCCGTCTTTTATACCATCAAAAAAAAATTATTAAATAATGTATCATACAAAGGAGAACATTTCGATGGACTTAAACTGAACATATCACAGTGCGGAATTAGTGCGAAAAATGGTACAATGTACATTAATTGGACAAAGCATCCGTGGAACGACTCACTTGGCGTCGCGAGGACGTTGTTATCGTCGGAGAATCGGTGTCTCGTCAAAGCGAAGCCGCCAGCAAGGACGACCAAGTGGAAGGAGAAATCTACCTTGTGCAATTAATTATAATGCCGACGTTTCGCAGTGGCGGAAAGGAGTACCGACGAGAAGGAGGCGACGCAGAAGGATTCTCTGGCGCACACCCATTAAGTTCGCACAATGTAGCGTCGCGCGAGAGTTAAACGTCTCGTCGACGACACACTATCAAGACGAGAGAGTGACTAAGATGAGAACGATTTTTCCCTCAAAGAACGAAACCTTTGCCGTGAAAAGTCATCAACGCGCAAAGGTACGTAAGTACGACTATACCGACGGAGGAAAGAGTAAACGCGAAGGGTGGTATAGGGATGGTTAGTTTGAATTGAAATCCAGCTAAGTACGCAGGTAATTACATCCCGACGTTAATTAATGCCTCGTATACCGAGGGTACTGCTCGCTCGCGTACAACGCCGAGACACACCGGTGTCTCCCTCCTTCTTCAACGCGGCGACACTTGTATATAACTTTCGCGCCCGCGATTCGCTCTTATTCGCGTTTTGACACACGAATCTTTCTCTCCGACGAGGAATTCCGTACTTAAAACACACGCAACGGACTGGCAAATGACGACTCTACTCTTCATCATTATCAAATACAATTCTTTGGATCGTTAAGGGTCTTTGAAATGGGATACTATACTCATTTCTAGACTTCGCGGTTCACTTTTCTTTCTCTTTCTTTACTTTCCAAGGACTGCTTTAGCAAAAATGAAAAATTTCATTTTTTTTTTTTTTTTCGCGATCTTCTATTCTTTCGCGGAATTCGCGAAATAGAGAATTATAACAGAGGCAATAGAGATTTTTTTTTTGTGATTTCTTTGATTTTTCTTGCGATTTCGGAAAAAAACGGAAACAACTTAACTATTTATGAATCTTCATGACATCGGAGCGAAATTTTCAAGTGCTGCAAAAAATTTACGAAGATAAAAATGGCGACGGATCTGAGAGTTGTTTATACCAGCGGAGCTAAATGCGACATTGATTATAAATAAATTCCTTTCATCTCGAGAAGTCACGGAACCACGTATAATTATAATCCCACGCTGTATACATGAGGTTTATATTCTGGATGCGTAAAGGCGATGCGTATGTGCGATCGTACAGTATATACAACGCGAGGAGAACTGCACAGGTGCAACGAGGCGTACATGCGCATCGCAATGCGCACGTGTCCCCCTTAAAGTGTACTACAAACTACTACTGTGCATACGGCGTTTCGCGATCCTTTACACTCGTTGGCCAATAGTCAAGCTCTTGGCATACTGACAATCCCTCCGTGAATTCTGCGCGGCAAAACTTTACGAGCTTTGACGCTAAACACGGGTCCAATGACTCGTTTCGCCCTGTCGTTCGATGTATTTTTATTCGCAAACGAATTCTGTTTTCGACATATGGCGAAAGCTTTTCAATTCGAGACGATGTACTTTGAGTCATCACTTGTAGGCGTAAAAACCCATTTAAGTCGATGGGAAATAATAAAAGTTCTACTTCTACTCAGTCGGTAACAAAAGCTGTAACTCATTTTTTTTTTCGTCGCGACAAACTTTTGCGGAGAAAACGAAATTATTAGCGTATGCGTTGATTGTTAGCCAAAGAAGCGAACAATTTGCATTTTGACTGTTCGTAATTATTGGATTACCAAAAAAAATTGATTACCATTTTTGTTATCGACGGAGACTTTTTCATATTTCTATCGTGAATAATTTGCCGATAGGCCAATTATAGTCGTCATTTTAGGTATTCAAGAAAAAAAAAAAAAACGGAAAATGATTGAACCGAAAAAAAATTCATTAAAATAGAAAGATAACGGTAGATATCTTGATGTTATTTTAATGATTTTTTTTCATACAATAATTTTCGCCTTTTTACCGTATTTTTTTTCGTATTTCTGTTCTGTTTTTTCCAAAAAAAACCAAAATAAATGTTCGAAAATTAATAACTTCGCGATTGAAAAACCAGTGCAATAAAGAAATTCTATTATCAACAAAAAAAATGAGTTTCTCAATTTTTCGAATAATATTAATTTTGTTAAAAGTCCAATACAAAAAAACAATCACTGAATCACCCAATTAATTTGATTGAATTTATCTGGAGACCCGGATTGCGATGTCGATGTTTTAATATCAGCGGTCGGCGTGTAATAATACGACATTGAATCGGTTAGATAATTCGATGAATTAATTACAAACGCGTTACATATTCGTTTTCGTTTCTGAATTTGGCAGATGTATTTGATACGTTTGTTGCGCTTTGATCGAACGCGCACCGCACGCAATGAAAAGGTGTTACCTGAAATTGTGCAACTGCACTGTGCTTTATGGTCCGATTGACATTTTCACTCCATGATACACAGAAATATATACATGAAAACGCGCGCATACGCCGCCCGCCCGCTTGCAGTATAGTGACACCTTTACGCCTTGTGCTATTTCCCCAATGCAAAGGGAAGCTTCCCTCCGCTGCCTCGCTTTCCGCTGCGCCTGCAATCCCGTCCAACGTTCCCACGCGCGCCTCCCCCCCCCAATCTCACCGTTTGTACATAATTACTAAAGTTAATTAGGTCTTTTCGGAGATGAAAGAGAGATTTCGGTCCGTTTGCCGGTTCGGCACGTTCCCTTTGCCGTTTGTCCACAGCATCCCGTTAATGAAAATTTTTATAAACGTCACTCGAGATCGAGCCGTTGAAACGGTGTTAATACAACGCGATTTCTTCCAACCGCATCAACGATAAAACAAATACACAGGACGCTGAATTAAAAAAGAACGATACGTGACTGTAGTGTACATAAGTCGCGTTAAAAATGTGGTTTACTGCAAACATTTATATTCGCGTATCATAACCCGTGTAGTCGACTTGGCGCCGACGAAAAAAAAAAAAAATATTGAGTGAGAGTAAGAATTTTTTTTAACTAGAGATATTGTTATTTCTGTTAAAAAAAATATATAAATTTTTTTTTTAATTCTATAAAATTGTATCAAATTTTTTTTTTATTTGTATAAAATTGTATAAAATTTTTTTTTTATTCCAAAATTTCAAGCATAAATTAAACGTAAATAAGTGACGCGTTGTTCCTTTTCGTATATTAAAAAAAATATATAGGCGGAAGAAATTAATCGTTATTTTCAAAATTCATTTTTTAGTTCTACCAAATTTTTTTTTTCATAAATTTTTTTTTTTTTTTAAATGACCACTGATTTTATCGATCTTTCGTATTCATCATTTTAAATCTTACGAAATTTTAGCAATTACGCTACGACTGTTATTCCCACAGTGACATATTACATAAATTCTTTTCGTTCGTTGCTTTTGTTGATTTAATACTTAACTAAAAACGTACCTATCGCGAGAACACATTGTTTTTTAACGAGTGGCATAATCGTATTTGGAAGGCTAAGCACTCGGCATAGAATAGTAATTGTATGGCATGCGTTTCGTCTCCGGACGTTGTTGTTGCATTTTAACATTAGCGTCAATTGAAATGTCCGCACTCGAGTCATTGGGAAAACATTTAAAATTACTTTGGATCGAATGCGGACGAGAGCCGGTGGAACCTTTAAAGTGTACTTTATAATACTCTACGTATCGGCGTATACACTAGATACGCGCGTATATAGTATACGTGGGAAGGAGAGCAGACGAAGGGGAGGGGGTGGGGGTAGCGTGGGGGGTTACGAGTACCACGGAAAACAGTTGGGTTTATGCAAAAGTCTCGTTTACATAACAAACCCCTCGGTGCATAGACCAGACTCCCGTAACTAACAAGCGCGAGGACCTACGGTACAGTGCACTGGGGGTTGATATATACCTGTGTGCGTCAGCGGACCGCACAAAAGTGCGCACACATTTCAAAAGTGGACGCCGCGTGCATACTATGTTCATCGGTTTATATATTATAACTATATATGCGATAATCGCGCTTTCATTATTTAGTAACGATCCTCTCGAAAAGTTGGCAACGATCGCGGGAGGATGGCTGCGGTCGCAAGGGAGCTGCGAAGGCCTCAACGGTGAAGGGGTTTTTCGCTTTTGATGGGCTCCGCCACTGGGGCTGTTTCGGCTCTACTTTGCTTGAATTATTTTTCACTGTTAAACGTTCGCGCGCCAGGCGTTAACCCGTTAACCCGTTACTCCCTTTTCACCCCCATATTACACAGGGGTCAACAGTCTTTTACAGTTTAGCATGAGCGCGCGAGCGCTTTAGTTTTAACACCCCATTGAACGGCGCGCTCTTTTATTTAGTTTCCCATTTTTTTTTTTTTTTTTTTTTTTTTTTTTTTCGTTCGCGATAAAGAAATTATTCGGAAATAGCGAGTGGAGTGGCTTTTAAGAAAATTGAAATTGAAGTAGCGAAACTTCAGAACGATCGCGTTGAGTCATTACATAAACTCTCCCGCGTGTTCTGCACTCGTTTTACCTTCGTAATGACCTTCTGTTTACGCATTCATGCATGTTACGAATACACTTCTCATAGCCGTGAAAGAAGTTACGACAACACGATACGGCAAAAAGCTCTAAGCGTACAGGAGAAATAGCTGTTTTAGCGCGAGAATCCAAAGAATTTAGTTGAAAAAGAATACGATTTTTTTTTTTTTTTTTGGTAAATCGAAACGATCTGACGGAACGGATTGAATGGAAAATGAAACTACGTCGTTATTTTTTCATTTTTAGAATTAGAGATTTTTCGAATTCTATCGGCATATAAATAGAGTAGAGTGGCAAAGACGGCGCCGAGCGAAATGTAGACACATAGAAACATATATCATTGAACAAATTTGAGATAAAACTTTAAAAAATCTGAGGTAATATTTGAAAAAAAAAAAAAAAAAAAATTGAAAATATTAAAAACAAATTGAAATAAACTTTTTTTTAAGGGAAGTTAAAATTTCGAAAAAAATTACATGCTGCGATGCGCATTTTTTTTGTTGTTTTTTTCAATTTTTTAAAATGATTTCTCTCAGTTTTTTTATCAATCAGTGTAAATTTATGATTATTAAGTTGTATTATCGATATATTATTTTATATAGTTCCTCGTCGAATTTTACGTAATTATTTTTTTTTTTTTAATATCCTATTTTTTCGCCCCGGTGGGTTTCTATATCTATTTTTCCCTACTGCCCCTAAGTTTCGCTACGAAAATATAAATTTTTTATCTGATTTTCGTTTATTGCCCCGTGTCTTTTTTTTCGACAATATCGACACTCGGAATAGTACACACGTACGCGTAGCACACACATAGCTATATTTCATTTTCGTGAGATTCATTGTCTACCGTTTTCCAGCATTTGCGTGTGATGATCATGTCGACGCAATCGAGTAATTCGGCCGTAAAAATTTGCCTGTTTTAACCAGAGGATAGCTACGGGAGCGCGTAAACTCTTGCATCATTCGTCTATTCCCGTGGCTTTCCCGACGAATAGTTCTGCCGTTGCAGTTATACAGCCCAAACGCGCTCGTTCGCGACCGCCCAATCGTATTTGTTCAAAGGATGACTGGTCGGACCGCAGCTATGCGCGAACACACTTTTATCCAGCTGATGCGCGTACATATGCGCACACATTCGCGAGAGAACGTTCTTGTATGCGTTCGCGCATCAGACGCGCTTTCTTTTCCCTTTTTTTTTTTTTCGTTCTTTTTTATTTTTCCTTTTTTGTTTTCTGGGAATTCTCATTGGAGCCTCAGAATCTATCCGGAAAATCGACGTTCCCATTCTACGGGTTTGTATACGCGCTTTGGTCTCTTCTATGTGTGTACTACTCGCAAGAACGCTATATATATACGAACACACAAGCGCACAGAGACTATGCGTTCAATCCCTATACCGAATCCTATCTCCGCCGCCCTCCGCCTCTTCCTCCCTAACGTATACCATATCACTTGAGTATTCGCTCAATTGGTTTTTCGTGTTCGCATCGAAATGCCGGAGTCCTGTCCTCGAAATCCTAATTTCTCGTTTGGCGAACCTATCGCGGACCCGTATCGCTACCAGGGCTACCGATCGGCCGGAGAATCATCCCCTAACGCTTGGATCGCTCATACATCCTCCCGAAACTCACTTCTCGTCCCACATCCACTACCCCCATCCATTGCCGCTCCATAGAGCAAAACCGGCGCTTCTGGGTTAATACGAAATTTGGCTATTGCAACGAAGCGTGCCAATGGTACGACGCTTCGATGTACTCGTACTCGATTGAAATTCGGTAGATTCTGGGGGTACATTTGGGACCATTCAACGAATAATACTTTTATTCTCTTATTTCGATAAGTGGACATTCTGCGTCGATATCGCGCGGTAAAAAGACAATTTCGATATATCGGCGTATCGGCATTGATGCTATTTGATTTCACTATAAGATCGGTAGAAGGAGAAAAAAATACTCGACTGGGCATAATTATCGCGAGACAAATACTTTGTACTTTTAAAAATATTTCGGCAAATATATGTCACCAAGTGTATAAAAATTTAAACTTTTTTTTTTTTATTTTAATTTAATTAATTCAAATTTTTATTTTTTTATTTTTTATATCAATTATATAAAAACCCCGAAATTCTCTATTACGAATCCGCATATATTTGATTTTCGTATGGAAAAAACAACTTAAAATTATTTATATCATTTGTCTTTTTGTGGCGCATTTTTCCTTTGCGTTTCGTATAAATCGAAGTAAATTTTTTTTTTTTCGAATTACACGAAAATACATGTGAAATAATTATAAAATATAAAAATAATGTATTATTTTTGATTATTGATGATTGTTGCGGCAAAAAGATTAAATTTTATGTCTCAGTTTGCATTTTATTTCCATGGCGGTAACTTTGGCAATTTTTTCGTTTTTTTTTTTTTTTTTTTTTCACGAAGAATTCAATTTGACGATTTAAAAAAATTAAAAACGAAGATTAAAGAAAGTAAAATATTCGCAACACCGGACATTGGTATAAACGATTCGTTAATCAACAATTCGCACAAAGCGTTATTGGAGATAACGAAGAACCGCATGCGCTTTATTGCTTCGCGGATATTAGAGAATTCTCGTTACACATCAATATTAGCGGAGTGTTTGATGCGTCGTTAGAAACGACTAACTTTCGTCCCATTCTTTGGTCTCTCGTTACCGATCTTTCGTATTATTGAATCCATTTCTCATCGCAATTTTCTACAAATGTACGAACGGAAAAATGAACAGCAAATGGAAACAAATTGGAAACAGAAAAAAAAAATCTATAAAAAAAATCTCTGTCCTGAAACGTGCAGATAGATTTTTGTCTTACGTTTAATTCTCGATCACTAAAATCGCAAATCCAAAAGATCGATCCTCGCGGAGCGTAACTATAAAAAAAAACACTCAGACACTCGAAACCCCACTATTCCGATAACGATATCATAACGCACGATCACTCGACTCCAAAAGTAAAAAAAAAAAAAAAAAATTGCACCAATAAAAACAAATTTTATAGATCGAAATCAATCAGCGCGAGTCTCCGCGTTAATTCTTCGACGCTAAAAAGAAACCGCGTGATATCGGTCGGAGCGTGCGACACGCACTGAAACCTCAAACCTCGGCGTCCGAGGCGTGTACCGCGTGTTCTCCTTTGGTTCTATCTCTCTCTCTTCTGTCCCCGGTATCTGCTACTCTCGTTCCTCCAACAATAAACTCTCGTGCCTCTTTCACTCGCGTGTATGTTGGTGTATATAGAGAAGAAACGGATGAGATTCTACAGCGGCGTTCCGGGCGGCGTGCTGCGTGTACTATATGTATACGCGTGAGGATTTTTTTCTCTCATCCTTCTCTTCATCTTTCTCTCTTTATCTTTCATGTAAATTATCTTCTGCGTCTATACATATATATATAGATAAATATATATACACCGACACAGAATTCTCATCTCATCTCTCTTAAACTTTCGGTACGATAATCTTCTTACGTTAGTCAAAGACCGACCGTCGACTCGGTTACGCTGGTGCGTGTCGCCCCTTGTGGAGAACACGAGATTTGTCGTCGCAGTCCTCGTACAACATGCCTCTGTATGTACATACATATATATAGTACACTATATATGTATATAAATTAGGTATATGCTGTTCAGACGGAGTGCGTACGCGTGGGAGGAGGGTGAGGCTGCAGGGTCACGAGGAACGCGTTCATACAAACGACGCCACACGATCTCTCGCACTTTGGTGGCGTCCGAACGTCATGAGAGAGCTTCATAGAAGCACAATAAGAAGGCGTAGAAAGGGAATACGAGGGAGTAAGAGAGAAGTGGAACGGGAATGAAAGAGAAGAGATAAAAGAATGAAAAGAACCCCGAAGTGAAGCCGCGAGACCGGCACGCAGCAACGCTTGCATATCAAACATAACACCCCTCTCAACCCCTTGAGATCCCGCCGGAGCCTCGGAGAATCCTTAAACTATGCGTGAAATATATAAGCGCGAAATATAAACACGAGTAGAGTTGCTGCGAGCAAATAGTTCGTCCAGAAAACGTTTTGGAGCAGCAAGTAAGAAAATCGCTCGAGAGCTTTCAACACAGAGAATCAAACGCTTCCGGTCGAACGATAGAGAAGGAAAGGAAGATAGAGAAAGATCGAGGCAAACGCCGAGATATTATGCAGATAAGATATTCATGGCTATCGAAACTCTCGATCGGGGAACGCCTTTATTTTTCGAGATGAATAGAAATGGAGGCACCAACAGCGCCGGCAGACGAAGGAGTACCATATAGCTATGAGGTGTATGTATACTTATATAGCTATAACTATATACCGTTTCCAGCAGCAGAGACCGATCGTCCACGAGCTTCGCGCAAAGTACCACACTGCTACCAAAATTCTTTTTCTTTTCAGGTACACAGCGATGCGAGATATCGCGATAGCATTTTGGTGTTTTACACTCGAATTTGTTAACGATGGGTCCATTTTTTTTTTTTTTTTTTTTTTTTTTTCAAGTGATTTTTTAATGAAATGCGATGAAAAATTGGATTATTGTGGCAAAAATAATTAATTTTGTATTTGTAGACACAAATTCGTTGAAATACGTTGAAAAACGTTTTGAAATACGGAATCATCTCGAAGTAAATGTTATTTCAGTATTGTTTATTATAAAATGTTATTAATTTGAAAGTAATTAAGAAATTATTAATGATAATAATTTTATAATTAAATATTAAATTTTTTTTTATTTCATTAATTTTATTAATTAAAAAAAAATTCTATAGATGCGCGACAATTAAAATTCATCGGGAAAGATTTTCGATAATGATTCTGATCGATTCATTAAGTACACTGAAGTTATCGATGTAATGTAGAAAAAAAATTAATGGATAAAATATCTTTTAAATCAAAGAGAACTCGTTAACGAATGAAAATTATGAAAGTACTTAACAAGCGCTGTATATTGGATTTAAATAAGTGGATATATGGGGCTGAAGAATGTTTCTGCGGTACGAACGTTTTGATAATTAGCGGACACACAGAAACGTTATTGGAAATAATGGAGAAGCGCATGTGCGTTATCGGGTTATTGAATATAATTGTGAAGACTCCACCGTCGATTATTAATATTATCAGACTATTTGATTTGTACGACAGTAAACGTTGACGAGCTTTCGAGACCCTCTTGATGCTCGCATCCGATTATATTATCATTGTTTCATATCACCGATTTCTACAACACGACCAGTAGCCTCGCTGAGCTTCCGTACTATTCATTTTTTAAGCCGATTTACAATCGACGATATAATTGACGATTATTAAGCGCGAACATCGGATCTTTCGATTCTACTCGCTTCATTGGCTCGTGAGATAATTTTTCATCGAGCAAACCATTTAGTTAACACCCTATTAGATCTGCTCGGCAGCGCTTTCAGTTGCGTTTTTTTTTTTTTTTTTTTTTTTTTTTTTTTATCGGCAATAACTAAAATGTATTTCTATCCAGTTGAATAATGTACGATAAAATTTACATCGAAATTCGAAGCTCTATACTTGTTAGATTCATCTCCGAGCGATAAACACTTGTTGCGGAGTTCTTTCGCTTTGAATTTTCAACAAATTCGATTCAGAATTTCGATATTTTATTTGTTCGTTGAATTTGTGAAATATAATACTCGACAATAATGATGCATTGAGGGAATAATTTCGGACACTTCATCTCTGATATATGTATATATTATTATTATTATTATTTTTAATTGAAATTTAAAAGTATTGCGGAGGTGATTAAAATTTATTGAAATTACGAGGTCCGAAATTCGTATCGATATGAATGCATGACGCACGTGCGTACTTATCGGTTTCGTGCTCATTAAAATCCCTTCGGTGATTATTCGTCGACGGACGATGAGTCCGACGGTTTTGGAACAAGTTGAATCCTCATTAGCCATTCGCTCGATAATTCGTATCTGCGGGTCTGAGCTTTCAACGTCGCCGGATGTTGAAATCGGTCGCAATGTACTAAATTATCTGATCGTAAAAAATCTATAATACTATGTAAGTACGTAAAAAAATGTCGAATATACCGTTCATTATTATTAATTTTTACATAATAATAATTTTACGACTGAAGGACTCCGTAGCCGAAGGGTAAAAAAAAATTCAAAAATTTGGGAAAATAATTTTTTTTTTTTTTTTGAAACTGCAAAAAAATTTTTACGGATGATTCGACGCCCTTAATGAATTTTACTAATACAATTTCATCATTGTACTCCAGTTTCAGTATCAATTTTTTTAAGGGTTGTTATTTTTTTTTTTTTTTTTCGATCGCCACTTGTTAATTTTTTTGCCCCGATGATTACCTCAATGTAATAGCCGCGCAACGAATAATCTGCGCGACTTTAATAAACATCACGTTATTTTGAAATAAAAACGGAAGATAACAAGACCGCAGTAATACTGCTGCGAAAATTTCTGTAGTACTTACAAACCAACGTCGGGGGCACCAATTTTCGTGAATAAGGATTATAAATAATTGCCTGAGCGAAGAAACGGTAGAAAGAAAATTGTAAACTGCATTGTGGCATGCAAGTTGGATAAAGGTGCGCCCACTGCACGCACACGTTTCTCCGCTGTTCTCCCGGGGATCAACGAGTGGAATTTGCGCGGGTCGAGAGTACTACGCTATTTCGCACGCCTGGGGTAAGTATGTACGTCGTGAAGAGTTACGAAGAGAAGAGCTACGGGGAGGAGGACGCCGGGGAGGCATCAGCCGGGGATTCGTCGTCGTCGTCTCGGAGATCAGCGCGCTTGCAGTGCGAAGCGAAAGCGCGCGGCTTCTCTCCAATTTACAGGTCTCGCCGCACGCAGAGCTATAACGGGACGAGACCGACGAAAAGGCAGGCAGTTTCAGTTCTATTCTCTTCCGCGCTTATTCCTCTATTTCTGTTTCCCTTCTCAACGATATATAGAGTTATACATCCGCGTACTCTCTCCGTACTATGTAAGAGACTCGAGGAAAAGCGAATAAATATTACCGGTCACCTAAGCGAAAGCTCGTATATTTCACGGGAAGATAATTATTTTTCATTTAATGAACTGAGACATCAGAGAAAAGCTTGATGTGTTTACTGCCACTATAGCCGAAGAGAAAATACAAAGTGAAATTGCGCGACTAATAGCTTTTTTTTCAGCAGAGATGAAACGAGTGGTGGAATAACTCGAAATGATACGTTTATTCGCGTTATTTGATTCTATTTTTTTTTTTTCAACTCAGTTCTGCTGAACTCGCACTTTTGTTCATCATTCCTAACTATCGTAAAAAAAAAAAAAAAAAAAAAAAAAAAAAAATTTTCTTAAGTTTTTACAAACAATACGATGCATCACTGATATAAGATGCGCGCATGAGAGATAATCGTTTTCTATCCTTTGTACTGAACGCAAAACGTGGTACCTATTACCGCGAGCCATCAGTGAAATAGCGTGTCTCCTAAACCGAAGCCTCGTCGGTGTGTCTCGAATTAGTTACGCTTTATCGCTGCGGAATCTCGCGACTTCTCTCCCTCCTATTCTCCATCTCGTTCTTGGTCGTCCGCTTTCATTTAACTCCGTTTCTCTCGGTCTCTGAATCTTAACTCTTCTCTGTGTACCTTTCGACGATCGTTCGCAAATACGACAACAAGCGGCGGCTGAGCTTTGCAACATCGCTCGGTGTCGTTTGCCGTCTCCGTCGCTTTCACGCGAACATTGGCAATTTACAACCCCTAATTGCACCGAGGCGATCGCTGAGCGGTGAAGTCTACATACATTACTTTGCGTATCTCCCTATCCGAAAGTGTCTCTCTATACTTGGAAGCGAAGCTCGTTTCGTCGCTCTCACCCCTCACCCCCCCTTTTCTGGTTCCTATAATACTTATCTAAACGCGCGTACACCTATTCGCTATTAACCATTGTCTCCCAAACTTGGCGAAACACCCCTCGAAACTGTACAGCGAACTATTATTGTCCTGCACTTCGTGTATACCGCAGTGGTTATACGTTGTTGGAACGTTAGAGATATACGGCGTGCCTATTTCGCTTTGTATACCGCGATCCAAAGGCTTATTATTATCCACCGAGCTATTCCCGGAAGTATTCAGTGTACTGTGATACTACCGGTGTGCGTAATAGCCACGAATACACTGTTACCATCCACACTTCGACGATACGAAGACGGGGACGGGGAGTAATCGAGTAGCGAATGTCAGCGGTGGCGAAGTTGCGCGTATCGGTTTGATCCGAGCACCCAGCGGGATGGTAGAACACCCAAGTGCTCGGTTAATAATTCCTCATCCGTGGGGTTAACAGGATTTAAGTCTTGCAGCAGTATACCCTGCGTGGCGCAAGATGTGGACGAGAAACGTGAAAGTACGAGGAATTGAGATTGGCGCTACGTCGACAGCGAAGACGGTGAGTAAATAAGTCCGAATAATCCTCGAATATGGACGACGACGCAAAAGCGCTGCGGGATATTTCTCGAAATAAAAAAAAAAAAATGGAAAAATAAAAAAAAAATTCTGAGCAAAATGACAGTACGAGAGAGAAATTTGAATATCGAAAAAAGATGCAAATTAAATTTGAAGATCACTCTCACAATTCTTTGGCGATATTTTACAAAACCTCTCGATGAAACTCATTTCTGACAAATTTTGAAATCGATGAAAATCGATAAAAGTGTTTAAATTTTATGAATTTTTTTCGAAATCATCTGATAACAAGATAACTAGAAATTTTTTACAGATATCGGGATAAAAATGAATACACGAATGAATTGTTCGTATCCGATGATTGGTATAAAATTTTGCGAAAATTGATTGGGCGTTTAAATTTTCCAAAAATGAGTGTTTTTTTTTTTTTTTTTTTTTCGGGAAAAATTGTTATTTTATCTCCGATCAATTTTTTTGATTAAATAGAATTAAATAGAATTATAAAAAAATGATGGGAACTGAAATTGCACATTACTTCGTCAACGATTTATTCGTCAGACTCCACTGTCGAAGGGATCGTTGAAAAGGAAATTGGGCGAACAGTGGAAAAGTGATTCGATCACATTGGAAGCGCAAGAGTAGCTTATATCGGTCCGATTTTCACGAACTTCGGAGTAACAGGATTTAACTACGGGTCAATGAAGGCGCACGTGAACACATACCAGTAAACCAGAACCTGAAAGGTTCGCATAGAATGTGCGAGCAAAGCAACTAGTTATATAGTTCGTCAGAAACGTTCAGTCGATCGACCTTCCCGGTCGTTCGCAAGGGTTGAACATGCAGTAGCAAGCAAAAAGGGATGAGTAACGGAGTCAGGATAATCCGTTTGGTCTGTCGTATCTCGTTGCCACGGTGCATGTACACCGTGGTGCTCCGTCGTCGCGCACCTCTCGTTCGTTCAGTGTGTTCTATCCGCTCGTTCTTCTGGATATCTCTTTCCTTCACCGTAAATTTCTCTCCGTTCGGGTTGAAGAGAAGCGCAAACCCACACGAAAGCTAACCATACGTTAGTTACGTGTCTACGTCGACGACAACGACGTCGAAGAAGAACCGTAAGTTGATATCGCTGAATGGGACATACCGGAAGTAGCGGTCGACAAGGTACCCAGTGACCAACCACCGTCGTCTACCTCCTCCATAAAGGATGGAGTAGAAGCACAAGAGGCTTTTGCGCTTCGGACACATACAGAGAAGATACCCGCAGCAGAACCAACAGCGGAAGGTAGAAAATATAGAGAATTTGGAATCGTCGATCGATTGCCGCAAGAAGAGACTTTGATGGATTTAACTTCCACACCGAAAAAATGTTGTGTTCGTCAATTTTTTTTGTTATTTTTCGTCAATTTTATGAAAATATTTTCCGAATCTTGTAAAAGATCGAAAAATAATTTTTATAAAAATTGTCTCGATGTATGTGAGTCTGAAAACTAGAACCACTAAAACTGGAGAATCCGTTCGGTTATCAATTCGAAATCGTCAAAAAATCGGTGTCTGACTTTTTCGTAGAGCTTTCGAAAACACCGCCTTAAAAAATGACGAATTTAAGTGCAACTATAACGAAGTAATGAAGTAACTTGTCGAATTTTCGACTTTATGGATCATATTATCAGTTTGACACGTTGAATTTGTTATGTATTCATATAGTTGTTTAGCAGAGATGCTCTTGTTACTCGGTGTGTCGTACATTCAGTCACCGAAGACATCGTAGACGGTAGAAAATGGCAAAGAAAACTGTCCGGTTTTGGTCCCACGAAGCGACAGTGTGACAAAGGAACCGGCAAGAGATACGGCGCCGAACAGCATACCGGGATACAAAACACTATATATTAGGTCCGTACGACCAGAGGAGAAGCTGTTGCCGTTGGGGCTCGCGTCCGGCTCTCGTCGTCCGGTAATGAAACACAGTAACGCAATATCCGCGATATCCTAAGGCGACCGGGGTGTCGAGTTTCGACCGGCTTGAGGTGGAAGACAGGGTAGATAAAGAAGAAGAAGCAGAAGCGGGAGGCGAAGCCGACAACGACAACGACAACGACGACGACGACAACAACGATGTCTCATACTCCGCATGGGTATCGGGTGCAAGGATACGCGTTATACGATCTGATTAATTCGCAGAAAACGAAGCACGGGATCAGCAGAAGAAGGAGGAACCCAGAGAACCCGTAGCTCTTCTGATCAAGAAGGCGGTATCGATTTCACCGATCGTTGCGAACGGTTCGCAACCGGAGGTCCACGGAATCCGTTAATCCCTCAAGAGCTTCCGTAGTTTCCTTCTTCCTTTCTCCGGTATTGGTTACCGGCATAGCTTTCTCAATGTATTACTTATCGATCGGTGTCTATAATGTTTAATTTTTTTTTTTTTTCATCAGAATATTATACCGAGCGATTTTGGCGGTAGACGGTGTTATTGAAGGCAAAAAGACCATTTTGGCCGACCGGAATCCACTGTGCTATCCGTGTGCCGGTTGTATGTATTCAAAGGCGTCTCTACTCGTACGGAAGCTGTTTAGCCGTCGCTGTGTGTATACGCTATACGCGGGATATCGCGGGAACGTTAAGTGTGCCGTTACGACATGATGACTCCCTCTCCGCTCGTTCGCCTCGCTTCAACGTACAAGCAACGAGGGAGAGACGGAATTGTGACCGAATGGAAGCGAATAGGACATCCTATCATTATCCAATGATCACCGAGTGTCTTTACCGCCGTAGAGAGAGAGAGAGAGAGGGAGAGAGAGATACCAGTGAATTGAAAGCGAAATGAGAGACATTGTCGGCAGCCAATATCGTTATACGTAAACTCTTACGATTGGTTATTTATTTTTTGTTTGATTTTGCGTTCATTTTCAGCTTAATTACTCAAAACCTTGTCAAGTCATAGAGTTGAAGATGCAACAGAAGTTAAGGTGAGAGAATTATAGTTATGAAAAACCAAAATGGCAATTATGTTGATTATTTCAATTTAGAATCTCATTGCCGTTTCGTTTTATTCCACACAACCGTTGGAACACACAGAATGATAACACTGTTGCAGAGATTCAGAAATGTAACGAATATTTTATAAATTTTTTTTTTTTTCATAGGTTCAATTTTTTTTTTTTCATAGGTTCAATTTTTTTCAAAAAAAAGTTCAATTTTTTTTACCTTCCGAAGATATCGGACAAATGTCACATAAACCACTGACGCAAAAATCCGAATAATTTCCGTGAAAAAGATGATCAGTTCATCAAAGAATTCGATTCTGTGATTCCATATCAAAGATAATAGTACATTATGCTACAAGGAAGGAAAATCCGCTCCTCCCCTGTGGGATACGATACTTTTTTTCCGACCATACGAAAAATCGACCATTTTTTATGCCTCCTACGGCATAGCGGCATAAATTAGCGATAAAAGGAATCGGAGCCGCGAATCAGGAGCAGTCGATTGATGCGTATTTTTTATTTATTTATTAATAAATGAATTTGGAAAAAAAATTTGAAAAAAAAAAATAAAAATTGTATTTATTTATTTTATTTTACTCACGGGTACGTTTATTTCCGCTGGCCAAGAATAGCTAATTGTAAACCCGCGTTGCAGGCATGAAATATGGTCTTTTTAACGTAGTTAGGAAAAAAATATATTTTTCGACGTTAATTGTTATTATTTTCTACTCTGTATCCTTTGTCCAACTACGTAATTCCAAAATAATCAATATTCTGGTTAAATGGTTCTGTTTTTCTTGGCTATTGGTATTGTTATTACGCAATGTACGATGGAATTATAATTCTGCCGTTAGTATGGAAATTACAAAGATAGGAAATTCTGTTTTTATCACTTACATCTTTAACACATGAAAACTTACAACATTGTTATCAAACTGGTCGATGATAACGGAATTTACGATTTCAGTAGACATTTATACTCACCGTTGTCGTATCGTCTTCTTTATAACATCCGCACGAAGCATTGTAAACGAAGATACAAATACTGCAAATTGCCGTCTTTCCTATTTTATTGAGAAAATCTAAGTAACAAAAAAAAAAAAATGCTAATGAACGCGATAATATTGTTCTCCGCAGTGTTCACCATGAATTTAATCTCTTATACATTCGGAGGCGAACCTACGGCTGTGGTTAATACAACCTCTGGTCCGGTACAGGGAGAAATACTATATACAGTAATGAAATCAATGAGATACTCATCTTTCACGGGAATCAGATACGGCGAACCCCCAACTGGATGGAATAGATTTAAGGTAAAACTGTATAACTAAAAAAAAAAGCATATTTCTTAAAAAAAATATAAAAAACGTCGCCAAGTAGTTTAAAAGTTATTTAAAAATATTTTTTAGTAGTTTTTAGTAGTTTAAAAATAATTCAAAAATAATTTTTAATCTACTTGGCGACGTTTTTTTACAATTTTTGAAGAAAAATATTTTTTATTATTTATTTTATTATTTTTTTACATTTCTTTTTTTATTATTGATTTAATATTAGGTTTAGGTTAGGTTGATCCCCTTTCGTCGTTCCGCCGTATACCCTGTCGATTTAATATTATTTATTATTTAAAAAAACTTTTTCACTTTGCAACGTTAAAAATCCGTACGAAACGATTTTTTCTTGTATCACACGAATAATATTTATTAATTGAAATAACCACGAGAGAGGTTTCTTTTTTATTCGCAGTTTTCGCGATAATAAAAAAAAATATATATATAAACAACCCTTCACTATTTAATCTCTATTTCGATGACTCAATGCGAGTGTACTATTTGTGGATCGCGGATACGGATATCACGAGTTGCTGTGTTCACGGACATGGATACTTGGAAATCGGTAACAGCTGATCGTTTGTACAGCTTATGCCATTATGTATGCGCGGCTTGCGTATGGACGCACGGACGCAACACACAGGCATCATGGGATATTGGACAAACAACTAACAATCGAAAAAATCTCTGATGAATAATTTTTATCGTGAAAATGTGGATTTTTCGGGCGATATCGCGATATCTTTTTATTGTGTGTACTGACCGGTTGAATTTTGTGTTCATTTTGAAGCTTATATTCAATTTATATTGTGAAAGTATCTTTAAAATTTCGTTCCGGGGTCTCGTTTCCGAGAAAAAAACTGTCACCGTTTGGGAGGCACAATCTTAGCGTATAAGGATACGGTAGCGCTCGACGCGCCGGGGCTCGCCGCGTTGACTTTTATCTTTTTAAACTACTCGGCGTCGAGACGCCACCGCGTCTCTTGATCGGCAAAGCTGGATAACTCGAGCGGAAAATGTTCTCAAGCAAAATGTGCAAATCTTACACTAAAAAAACGATAGACAACCGAACATAGCCGCCATTGACCGATCACCAAAGGAATAAATAGGCACTTAAAATATCTCGGACTTTGACACTGAAATGTCATGTCTTCTCTATGGGTTCAATAGTAAAAATTACCAATATTAAGATGAAATTTCTATTTTCGTCCTCAATGGACGACAGCCACCAATTCCTGCTCGCCCGAGGCCCGAGGTTCAGAATGCAACTACTGAAGCACCCGCATGTATTCAAATGGTTATCACTGATAAGAGTCCCAGAGGAGCTGAGGATTGTTTATTCCTCAATGTCTTCACGCCTTATGTAAGTCCATTAAATAAATACATACACCTAATTACAACTGAGTAAAATGTAAGGATGTTGAACACAAATACATGTCATACCAATTGCTATTACCAACAGAGTAATCTGGAAGAGCAACCGACAGATTTGAAGTCTGTTATGATATGGATTTACGGAGGGCGGTGGAGACTTGGTTCAGCGACACTCAAGATATACGGAGCGGATTTCTTAATCGAAAGAGACGTCGTCGTTGTTACTTTCAATCATCGTCTCGGAATGTTAGGTAAGTGTATGTAGAATTGTTCACGCAATAAATATCTGCAAGCGCTGCCATTACTTTATGCAGGTTTCTTGAATATGAATCATCCGAATGCAACTGGAAACGCGGGTCTCAAGGATCAGAGACTCGTATTCAAGTGGGTACAGGAGAATATTGCCAAATTCGGTGGTAACCCAAACAATGTAACGATACTCGGCGGGAGTTCTGGTGCCATGTCGGTAGCATATCACACATTATCCGCAGCGTCTGCAGGTATCGAAAAAATTGACTTAACAATGAGCATAAGGTGGATCTGCCGGTGAATGACCATTTGGTGACATTTTAACGTCCGAATCGTTATTCCAGTTGCAATAACAATCGAAAAGAATGCGGTGCGGTGCTTACTTTCTTAAAATTTTCGCATTAATAAAAATTGCGGAATTGAAAGTTACAATATCTGCGCGACAGTGCTGCGCATGCAACAGTCATTCATTGGTACATCCACCCAATTTATTAGATCCAAATCACAGATCCACACATAATCGACCGAATCTTGTAGGACTGTTTCATGCTGGAATCATGATGAGCGGTACGCCATTAATTCCATGGGCGTTCCAAAGTGCTGCTACGATGAACGATAGAATCAACGAGGCTGCTTCATATCTTGGTTTTAATGCAACCGATCGATCAGCGTTTCTAGAAAAACTATACAGTGCCTCTGCTGATGATATAGCTTATGCCGCATATGATATCACAGAGGTGAAGGACATTGTTCTAAAACTATATTTTCTAACGTTATCATTAAGTTCATTGTTTGTTCGTTTTCTTCTACAGGCCATAGCATTCGCCCCTTCCATAGAAAACGCAAGTATCGCTGAGGACCCGATGTTCACTGAGTATTTTTTTAATCAATGGCACTCTGGTAATTTCACCAAAGTACCGCAAATGCTCGGCTTTCTTGATCTAGAAACTGTGGCTCTCGCCTGCGCCGGTTTGTAAAAAGCCTTATTTATTATTTTATAACTTAAGCGATTTTCGGGGTCACAAGTAGGAAATTACCTATGTGACATATATGCTTAAGATAAACACGATATTAAGGTAATTATAACAATAATTATTGTTTATTTCGAAGGCGTTGAAGCATACATGAAAACAATTGACTCTCATGTCGGAATGTCTCAAGAAATCGGCATGAAGATTCCACAGGCCATCGATACATTCAAAGAAATATACGGTAATGGAACGAACGATTGGAGTCTATTTAATCAATCCCTCATCAATGAAACGATCATCGTAAGTCGATAGGATAAGCTCGTTGCGTCGGGAATTCAAGAATTTATGCTCCGTATTGTATTTCTTTGTTTTTGGTTTCAAGCTGACATCGGATCTCATTCTGATCGCCCCGATTGACATGACACAAAAAATTCTCGCGGCGAAAAACGACGACAAACCTGTTTATTACTATCGTATTTCCTTCGATTATATTAGATCTATGCACGTAATCCTTTGGGATTGTTCTTTCCAAGGTTAGTAATGTTTACGACAATTGCATTTTTAATTTTCGTTTTTACAATTTTTTTTTTTTTCGCTGTACCTATCGTGCATTTGGCATTCGAAGGATCTACTGTATCTGTATCTTTTCCCAATTTATCATCCGGCGGCAGGATATGAAAACTAATGGTTCGTTTTTAATTTCGGAAATAAAGGTCCTGGTCACGGCGACGACCTTGCGTACCTTTTTACATGTCCGGAGGCTAACTGGCCTCTCAATCTCAGTGATCCATTAGCTCTCACGAGAGATAGAGTTGTTACATTGTGGACTAACTTCGCCAAATATAGGTAATTAGTTACAAATTTTAAAGCTTATTGTAACGGATGAAAAATATGATTAAAACTTTAATGATTTTTTTTTTTTAATAGCAATCCAACTCCAGATTGGGTTGATGACTATAACTTGAACATCACGTGGCCGGAATCAGGAGAACTTGGAATTACTTTGGAAATCGGAAACGAACTGACGATCATCCCGAGACCACTGACCGACAACCAGCGACTTATAGAATCATACGCCTGGCCGTACCTATATAGGTTCGCAAATATCACGGATTATTAATGAACCATTCTATAAAAGTCTGCCGCCTACAATAGAACACAGATATCATCTTTTTACTACAAATATAATTCTAATTATTGTTGCCAATCGTTCCTTTACGATTCTTATTGTTGTTTTAGAAATGAATAAACGATTCAATGTTTAGTTAATAGTTCGAATGCAGAAAATCAGTGTTTTCAATGAACCATCGTCATGATACGACCATAGAGAAGCTAAATTCTTTACTTGCGACCTTCAAAAATGGCAAACAGATGTATGTGCGCCGCATTTTTTATTCTTTTAAATGAAGGAAATTAGTATGAATTAACTATAAAAATGAATTTGATTCTTAATCAAGATATCGACGAAGTTAAATTTCATATATATTGAGGCCTACAGTTCTTCCTATTAGTATTAAAAGAAACCTTGGGTCGTTAACAAATCAATTGTAAACGTACGTCAATTTTTGTTTCATTCATTGTAACGGATTCGTACCGTTACACAATTATACATAACTTATTTAGTGGATAGAAAACATACAATTTTTTTTTTGTAGTCTTTACGCCTTTGTTTCGTAGCACCTTTGTACAATGATTATAACAGATATGATCGGCAAACAACTATTTACATCAGCGTATATAAATGAGTTGCCATAAATCATGATACATGTTAAGGCTCCGTAAAGTGACTTGTCAACACGGATCCGATCCGTACATTTTAACTTCGTTCTGCGCATGCGCAAGTCATGATATGGCAGAATGTTTGAATGTGGGTCCATAAAATGATGGACGCCGACTGCAATCAACATACTTGATAACTAGGTGGTTAAAATTCTCGAGTGCAATTTTAACTGTATATTAACGATTGCATGAATTTTGCATGTTAATTTGATACATTCATGCAACTTGCATGTCTATTGGTTTGTTTTCTTTGTTATTATCGCGAAGAGAAGACAGCGAATACGATGCTTTGGACAGCATACACGACTACATACAATTGATGTTCAAACCCGGAACTTTATAGTGCTCTCTATTATTACTATAGTTTCGATGCACGTTTACTCCGAACGCACACAATAGGTAATAACGAAATCATATGGACATCGAATGTATCGGTGCTATCTATCTTGGTAGTTGACATTATGTGTTGGCATTCATTCCATTGCTATTGATGATGTATGATCAACTAGAGTGACTCGTGTGCGCTGTAACGGTTCTTAATCTTGTGTTCTATCAAATTTGAAACTCGATGGAACTTAAAAAATTTCAGAAAATGAAGAAATCGACAATAGAAATCTTAAAACATCAATATCTCAATCCATAATGTGAGACACCAACATTTTAGGGAAAAATAATAGGTATATCACTGTTCGATAATCAGAAAAATCGCTACGACTTATTACCGCATAGCGTCGGAAAAAATATAAATGCAATTAATTGCGACGATCGGTCTGATGTATTTCATTGCCATATCCATCCGGTTGCCAATATTTCTGCCCGACGCAAGCAAATGGACAGCAGTGATACACATAACTTATGGTCCGATTCAAGGTGAAATTCTCACCAATGTCAATTCAGTGAAATATTCAGGAAACGTGGGTCTAAACGACCTCGTATTTGGTCTGAAATGGGTGCAAAAAAACGTTACAAATTTTGGCGGAAATCTGATTAGTATTGCGCTCTTTGGTGGAAGTCCCGGATCAGCCGCAGTTAGTTATCTTGTGCTTTCAGACGCCGCCGCAGGTTCGAAAAAAAGAATCATAATAGTCGTTTGAGTACTTTTTTTACGCTTCGATTTCAGAATTGACGTTCATTGATGGATACTGCAGGCCGTTTCCATGGTTCAATTTCTATGAGTGGCGTACCACTGAATCCCTGGGCACTTTATGGCCCTACACGAGCTTCGCAACAAGCGTGGAAGATGGCCGATAAATTAGGAATTGAATGGACAAACACGGAAAGCATTCTCGCGGCTTCCTACAATACTTCCGCTTACGATATCGCTATGGCAACAACAGCTCTCTCTCAGGTGATAGTAGTAGCTTCTCGAAACATCCTCGTATTTCCCTAACTTATCTCAATGACAATTGATTATGATGTTGACACTACAAAATAGAGTTTCGTACCCTTCTCACTAACTGTCGAAGATAAATCAATAGTTCTTTTACATTAACTCACTGGCTTTTACGTAAGCATTGTGTACATTTTTACATTTTTTAAATTTGTATCCCAAGGTACTGGACACGGGGATGATACTGGTTTCATATTTAACTTCGCTAACATGAACTACAGTCCCGATGCTAAGGATTCTACACGGCGTACTATGAATCGCAGATGTGCGCTATTCACAAACTTTGCAAAATACGGCTAAGAAAATCGGAAAAATTCATCATAGACCACCACCACCATCCACGTCATGATCACACAATCATAATTTGTAATAGTAGTTATGATTGTAATTCATAATCTTGTACTTTTATTTGTATAAATCTTTTACAGTAATCCAACACCGGATTGGGTGGATGGAGGATATCCACTAAATGTAACATGGCCCGACTCGGGGCCAGTTGCCGAGGTCAGTGACCCCAAACTGCGAATACTAGAAGAAGCCATTTAGTAATATCTTGGCAAGGCCAACGGCTGTCGATAAAGTGATCATTTTCCTGGTATTCTGTGTAATAGAATGGAATTCGGCAGAAGTATGTAATTTCATAAATACAGATTCTTGCTTCGCGCTATTATTATTGTCTTAAATAGGTCTGATTACTGATTAGGTATTCATCTACGCGTAAGGGTGTTATGATCGTCCCATTATCATTGTTATCGTTAGTTACTCGGCAGTTGATAACGTCCGAGTGCAACCTTCGTTGTATGTTTTTACATGGTAATTTATATACTTAGTTTTGATTTTATCGCTATCGCTCCGTCGATGGTTGAAACTGCTCGTTGGTCCTTGTGACCATTTGTATACGCGATAGAATATGCCATAGCACAATCGCATAGCACAGTACATGGATGTCACAGTCGACCATTGACGCCAATCCTGCAAAATTTCAACAAGAACTGATCCATACGCGGTTGACGTACGATTATATCAGATTCTCATCGAAACTACACTTTGATTGGATCCGGTTGTACCGTCATTGGGAGTGCTTATCGATAGTGCAATCATTACTATAATCATAAGTATGATTAATTTGCAAAATCGTTGCTGCATTCCATTGATGATGGTATTAATAGTGGTATTGATTCCAACGACCGTGCTGATATATTTCTTTACGATACCCTTCGAAAGGGATTTGACACCTGTGGTGCAAACAGCTTCCGGTCCTGTTCGAGGTGAATTTCGCACCACTGTATATTCTTCAACATACGTAGCGTTCAGAGGCATACCGTTTGCAAAACCTCCTACTGGTTATCTCAGATTTAAGGTAAAAATACTGTGTTCAACTATACGATAAACGAATGTAGGGTGAATTTTAACGATGGAGAGAATTTATCACATCAGTGCAACAATCTTATGACAGCCTCCAGTCATCCCAGATCCATGGACGGAAATATTCAATGCGACTTCCGATGGTGCAGATTGTGTTCAATACGAACCCTTTTTGAGGACAGTTTTGGGTAACGAGGATTGCTTATTCCTCAGTGTACTTACAACGGTAGGAAACTATTATCGTAAAGAATTTGCCAATTTAACGTTCACTGGGAAGATAGTAATTTGTTCCTTCACAATTCTCAAGTTTTTAGAGGATTAAAAACCAAATGACTCATTGAAATCATTCAGTTTTTAAAGAAATGTCCAGGATACCAAAATCCAATGAAATCCAATGAAATTTTCCGATTGACCGTTAAACGATTTAAACATTTTTCCTTTGCCTAAAAAAGCTTTCATTGCCGTAGGCGAATCTAACAGAAACCCCGATGAAGTTAAAACCTGTCATCGTATATATCTACGGCGGTGCATTCATTACTGGATCAAACGCATTCAAAAATGCTCCTCCGGATAACTTGATGGAATACGACGTAGTTTATGTTTATCTCAACTATCGTGGTGGAGCTTTTGGTAATCTTCTTCAGACATCATTCAAGACTGATCGAGGGATTTGGTTTAATACCGTATTTTATGACGCTTCCAAACTATGTGATGTGTAATTATTGATACATATTCAGGCTACCTGAGCCTTGATCACCCCAACGCAACCGGAAATGTCGGCCTAAAGGATTTGGTACTTGGTCTTAAATGGGTGCAAACGAACATAGAACAGTTTGGTGGCGATCCAAACAATGTTACAATCTTTGGTTCAAGTGCTGGATCTGCAGCAGTTAGTTATCTGGTGATCTCAGACGCTGCAGCAGGTTTGAAATAATGATAGATGAAAAAGATTATTGCTTCGGAAGCTTTCAATGCTAAGATCACATTGTAGATATTCGGTAATGGTTTCATTAATGAATACTTCAGGTCTTTTTCATGGATCAATATCAATGAGTGGCGTACCGCTTAATCCCTGGGCGTTTCACAGACCTTCACGCGCTCGGCAACAAGCGCACAAACTGGCCGACAGATTAGGCCTCAATTGGACGGACACGGACAGCTTTCTCGCGGATCTGTACAAAACTGAGGCATACGATATCGCTATTGCAACATCGCATATATCTCGGGTAATGATGAAAATCTGAAACTTTTTGGTATTTTGCTTACCAATACTGACGGCAATTGATTGTGATTTTCCTCCACAAAGTAGCACTTTGCACCCTTCTCACCAACAATCGAGAATAAATCGATTGCTACTGATCCTTTCTTGACTGAGTGTCCTTTCGCTAAATATCTCACTGGAAACTTCAGCAAAGTTCCGCAGATCATTGGATTCGGAGATAAAGAAACGGTGACCTTTGTCTTGGGTACGTAATGTAAACCACAGCGATTCAATGACTAAACACTTAACAAATATGATATTTTGTAGATCCCGAGGTTGTCAGCGAAGCCATTGACCTATCTATTTCTGCAAGTAACGATTATCATATAGAAGTGCCTGAGAGTATTATGGCAGCTAAAAAACGACTTGAGAGAAATGAAAACTTTTGGGACGACATCAACTATTCGGAACTTCAGACATTTATTCATGTAAATATTGTACAGCTATGATGATGACAAATTTAAGACTCGACTGGAAAGTGTTACAACCAGATACGATCAAACTATTTGCATTTGAGTGCCACAATGAATAATTTCCAGGAATCGTCGGTCATTTTGTACATTGGCCAAATCGACTGGACTCAGAAACTCCTCGTGGCGGAAAACAACAATAAACCCATTTACTACTATCACATTTCCTTCTATTCGCCCGGACCTCACTACATTGCTTGGAACAATAGTCTTCCCGGTCAATATTTGTCTCACTAATACTAATAGCATCGATAACAGGTTGCTCAGTATTTCCGGGATTAAAATTAGATTTGTTGCTTTGTATCCAAAGGTGCTGGACACGGTGACGAGATTGGTTTCATATTTTACTTCCCATATATGAACTTTGCTACCGATCCCACGGACCCTGCACGTCGAACTATTAATCGCTTATGCACAATCTTGACGAATTTTGCGAAATACGGGTAAGATCATCACGAAAATGACATATTGGAACAATGTTTAGCGCTATTTTACAGCTTGAACATGTAATAGCCGGTATGATTGTACTATTTATGGCAATACTGGTTTTTTTTTAATCATTCATAGTAATCCAACACCTGACTGGGTGGATGGATACTCACTAAACGTCACATGGCCGGAGTCGGGACCATCGGGAGTCGCCCTGGAAATTGGAAATGAACTTACAGTTGGCCCGCGACCGATAACCCGGTTCATGGAAATGCTGAACGCAGGCAGCTTGCCATATCTCAACGAGACTTATGCTTGTTATTAAAAATCGTGCGTTCGGTTTATCGATTTCTAGAGAAATATATTTCGATCATTATATAAATATTTCGCCGCTGTTGCCGTGAAAAAGAATCGAGATTGTAACAACTTTTCTGACCGTTTTCCTTAGTGTGGACAAATGCACTTTTCCGCACTCGTGTGGAAAAATACACTTTTCCGCACTCGTATGGGAAAATACACTTTTCCGCGCTCATGTGAAAAAAACTGCAGAAAATCGGGTTCGATACACGTGCGGGAAAAATCGGTTTTTCTCGAGACCCGGTATTTTGCCCGCACTTGTATCGAAAATAACTTTGATCCAGCAATGGCTACCCTAGCACCGGTTGCTAGAGTCGATGTTTTCGACAGGAAGCGCCCGCTCAGGGTGGTGTAAATATTAGACAAGAGATGTCTGTAAGTAAAATCGGATGTGTATATACATAGGGACAGCAGTGTCAACCCCAGGGCTGTGCTTTTTTTCAGGTTAGATTTCGGCAGCCGCGAAAGTCAAACTATAGAAAATACTAATTTATACAATATACGGATGAATCATCAAATGTTATATTTATACCGTGTCATTGAAGGGGATAAATACAGCATTAACGGTACGCAAATGCCTATAGTAATTTTGGCACGGTCGATAAGTTAGTGAGCCGCTTTCACGATATGTGAGGTTAGATTGCTTCATACGTTTATCCCACAGAATTGTGCGATTGTTATTTTAAAAAAGGATGAAACCCACCGGTGCCACGGACCTTTCACGCCGGACTATTAATTGCTTATGCACAATGTGGACAAACTTTGCAAAATATGAGTAAAATGACCGCGGACATTAAATACGAGACGATGCGAGATGTGTTATGCGACAGACAATTAGATTTGTAATGCTTGCTGTAAGAGCCTTCATGGAAACTGTTAATAATCAATAAAGATAATAATGGTATAATCACTTTTTATTATAATCCATCGCGAAGTTCCCATTTTTTTTAAATGTACTGTTATTTTTTTAACTTTCTTTCTTGCTTTGCGTTATCGTCATTGTTATAAGTAATTAATAATAATAGCTGCATAAGCTATCAGCGATGAATAGCTATAATAATAGGTTTCTGCAATACGCGGTTTATTATTTACTCGTAGATATCGTAACTATTGTTTGCACATTGTTGGCTATTGTTGATTACCCGAGCGTTAGTAACTTTGACGTGTAATCTTAACTGTACAACTTTAGATGTTAATTTCGTGGGTTTACTTACACCCCATCGATATCGCTGCCTCGATCGGTTCATTATTGACGTCACCACAACAATAGCTAAACATGCATCAAAGTACATGTAAATTTTATCGGTGCAATCTGTTCTGTTGCTTCACACTGCTCGTTGATATGCTTCGCCGTATGCAAATGCATCACAATATGTCGTACAGTGGCCGTGACGTTGTTAGTATAGGTACCCGACAACCGGTGCTACGAATGCTCAATTTTTGAAACTACGTTGTTGCTACACACGATTGTGTGCCATTGGTGGCAGAATTTGCCGAACTTCAGAAAAAAAAAACTAAAATCTGCTGTACAGATGCAAATCGTTGCTGCATTCTGTCGAGAAAAGATGCCTTCAATTTCGACGATCGCGCTGTACATCGCGATGTTACATTTCGTTGCAATACCCGTCGCAACCGAATTGACCGCAGTGGTGCAAATAGACTCGGGTCCTGTTCAGGGAGAAATTCTCACCTCTGTTAATTCAGTGAAATATGCAGCCTTCAAAAGCATTCCATATGCTAAACCTCCTGTAGGATATCTCAGATTCAAGGTAATACTGTGAGTTAAGACAATATGCAAAAAATGAATGGACGATGGATATTAATAGTAGAGAGAGTTGATATCGTATCGATGTAATAATCTTATGATAGCCTCCTGTCGCCCCAGATCCATGGACGGAAATTTACAACGCGACAGTCTCTGCAGCAGAATGTATCCAATTCAATCCCAGTGCCAGACTCGTCTTGGGTGACGAGGATTGTTTATATCTCAATGTGGCCACTCCAACGGTGGGAAACAATCTTATATATTTTTTTTTAAGTTATTTTCCTTTTATCTGTCCATTTTTCGACCCCCTAAACCCGAGTTAGGGTTCCTAACGATCAACATTTCCAGGGATCAGGGGTGTTGATTTTGTGAGTCCGTTTTAAGGGAACATCTTTTGCAAATACAGTATAAGCTCCGTGTTCTTAACTCGACGGGACCGGACACGCTCCCGTTTCTGTATTCCCCTATCGTCCCTACTTCCGGTCAGTTACTGCGCGTAAGGGTAACAACGCGACAACTTTCGCTTTGATCATCTTCACAGCTAATGATACTTTTTTTTACTCAAAATACCAGGATACGCGAGAAAAGTTGTTTACAGTTTTTGATACTGATCGAGCCCGGGATGGGGGGGGGGGGATGAAGAATACGGAGCTTGGTCTGTATGGAGGCAATTATTTATGCTACACTCCCAAGAAATTGGCATCGTTGATGCACGTTGCGCTATTATGTTTCTAAATAATTCTTTGGATCAGCGAAATCTAATCCCAATGGACCATTTTTCGATGCCTTTAATAATAATCATTACTGTAGACGAATTTGACCGGAAACCAGAAGGAGTTGAAATCCGTCATTGTATGGATCTACGGCGGTTCATTCGTCACTGGATCATCGTCACTCGAAAATTTTCCTCCGGATTATTTGCTCGAGAGAGACATAGTATTCGTTTCTCTTAACTATCGCGGCGGAGCTTTCGGTAATCATTGCTTTTATTGGCGTCATTCGAATTTCAAAAATGGATTGAACTAAATGCTTCATTATTAAAAAGTCCCAAATGATTTAACGCACGAAATATTGAGGAATGTGCAGGTTACATGGCTCTTGGACATCGCAACGCAACTGGAAACGCCGGTCTTAAGGATCTGGTATTTGGTCTTAAATGGGTGCAAAGAAACATCGAGAAATTTGGTGGCAATCCCAACAATGTTACGATCTTTGGTGGAAGTTCTGGATCTGCAGCAGTTAGTTACCTGGTGCTGTCAGATGCCGCTGCAGGTTTGTAAAAAGAAAAAAAAGCGTCGCGGGAGTCGATTTTTATCGCTGTGATCACTACTTTTACAGATATTAACGAATCCTTTAGGTCTTTTTCATGCTTCAATATCTATGAGTGGAGTTCCGCTAAATCCCTGGGCATTTCAAAGCCCAACGCGATCACTTCAACAAGCGTATAAACTCGCCGCCAGATTAGGATTTAAATGGACTGACATCAAAAACCTTCTCGCGTTATTCTACAGTACTTCGGCTTACGAAATCGCCAAGGAAACGGCATTCATCGGCCGGGTAATAACGAATTCTCGAAATCTTTCGACATACCGATCTTTTTTTATCGTTTATCGTTTTAATCCTTACAACAGAACTTCGCACCTTTCGCACCAACGATTGAGAATAAATCCGTTGCCATTGATCCTTTTTTGACGGAGTGCTCCGTCTTGAAATATCTTACCGGAAACTTCTCCAAAGTACCGCAGATAATCGGATTTGAAGAACAGGAAACTGTGGTCTTCACCAGTTGTAGGTTTCGCATTCAATTCATTAAAATGTAATAAGAATCGAAGACAAACGTTTTTGACAAAAATTCCAATGTTTCGCAGTTCCAGACGTTATCAGCGAAATTATCGAACAAATTGTGTTGGCGAGTAATCGTTATCACATAGATGTTCCCGAAAGCATCGTTTCAGCTCAAGAACGACTCGACAGAAACGAAAGCTTTTACAAAAATCTTAGTTATCCGGAACTTCGACAATTTATCAATGTACGCATCGCGCAAATATCTTTTTTTTTATTACGAGGGGTGCAACCGGAAGCGAAACCATACAATATCAATGAAACCAAATGTATTTCATTGTTTACATTAAAATAACTTCCAGGCATCGTCCGATATCTTGTATATCAGTCAGATCGATCAGACGCAACAATTCCTCGCGGTTAATAACGACGATAAACCAGTTTACTACTATCATATTTCCTTCTATGCGCCCGGACCTCACATTATCGCTTGGAACAATAGTCTTCCTGGTTAATATGTTTTTTAATCATTTCCTATCCATTTCATTGATCATTCAATGGTTTATTTAAAAAAAAAATTTCTATCCAAAGGCGCTGGACATGGTGACGACACTGGTTTCATATTTTACTTCCCAAATCAGAACTATAGTACCGATCCCACGGATCCTACGCGTCGAACTATCAATCGCATGAACGACATGTGGACGAATTTTGCAAAACACGGGTAAGTCGATCGTAAAAATTATAAACCAGCAACGCAACTTGTCATCTTAAAGAAATGGTATTGGAATTTAAAAAAATTGACAGTGATCCAACGCCTCATTGGGTGGATGACGATTACTTGAACATCACATGGCCGCCGTCAGGAATTTCGGGACTTGCACTCGAAATTGGAAATGAACTGAAGGTCGGACCACGACCCTTAACCCCCAATATAAATATGCTGGAATCCGCCAGTTTTCCACATCTCGCCAAAGCCAATGGCTGCTTTTGAAAATCAAACGATCCTATCAAGAAATTCGGGAAAATATTTTTTTTGTTGTGAATAAAAACGAACTTTTCGAAAATTTTCGTAAAAATGAATGAAAATTCATTTGTTTAATTATACGTAAAATGTAACAAAAATTGGGATAACATTTGGAAAACCATAATAAATGAAATTTATTTTGGAAGTTCAACTCAAATTAAAAAAAATTTTATCGATTTTTTTTTTTTTTTTTGGCTTCGATCGTCAATAGATTTTTTTATATATATATATTTTTTTTCATTTATGATTCCTTCGTGAATATCCTACGTTATTCGCTTACGCTTGCAGCGGTTTTTTTTTCTGACTCTTGCCATCAGCTGTGCGCGTTATCGATGCATTAAAAAATTACCATAGAGAACCTCATGCCGTACGGTGTTCATCGGCTATGCAATGTAAATGAGTGTATGCTACGAGCGCGACACCGCCTCGGATATACCCATCAGGAAACTTCGCTCAAGCCATCGGCAAAGTACATTGTCCACATCGACATTTACGATAACTCGAATGTTTTATTATACAGACGAGAAAGTAGTCGACTTTTTTTTTCGATTATTTCTCGAATCTCTTTGGATTACTTAAACTACTGCAGTTAAAAGTGCAACGGCTAGTGAAACGCGCTTTTTTACTTTACAGGAAATCGTAAAGAAAAGAATCATTGATTAACGATGTTAATTAACTTTCGTAGCATTATAAAAATGTTGTTCTTTTTTTTCCATTAAGTAAGTAGTTGAATAGGCAAAGGGGAGGGAGGGATGTCTGTCCGCCTCTGTCGGCTACTGTACGAAAGACTCTTTTCGTTCCTTCGGTCTGTCGTAATACGAAATTCCAGACGACCAAGTGAACGAGAGAGTCGTCGTCTTGCAGCAGTCACGTGCTCGACCCAGAGACGTGGCGCGCCCTCCTACCGATATAATTTATAGGGGTGCAACTCTCGCTCGTGTCCTCCGCAAAGATACTCGACACCTTTAGCCTCCGATAGGTGCCCACATGTTTTTCTGATACCTTGTCTTTTCCTCGGTATTGCCATAAATAAACGGGAAAAGGTTGTTAAAAAAAAAATACTTTGGCTCATGTTCACGAAAATGTGTAGCCTTTTCAAAATTTCACTCGCGAGGGCGTGCGGAACAGACCAGTCACGTAGAAATAATTTTAAAAAATTGTTATAAAATTGTACAAAAAAATTTTGTATTTTTTAAAAATTGTAAAAAAAAATGTTATAAAATATGAAGAAGAGAAAAAAGATAATTACATTCTTAAAGTGCAGAAATTTATTTTTCTAATTTTTTCTGAAATTATATCGTAATTTTAAATTCCGTATTAAAATGGTACGTTAATTGCATTTCGTCAAATAATTCGATACAAACAATCATACAACAGAAAGTTCCTTTTTTAAATGCACTTGTTATATCATCGGCATCTACGCGTATTTTTAATTAATTTTTTTCTTGCGCAAGCGCAGCACACATTTGCCTCAATTATTAATTCAATATTTCTGGGATTTCTGTAAGAATTACTTTCCATAAAAGAGACTTAACGAAAAATAGTAAAATCGAATTTTCCAGGTTTATATATATTTTTTCAAGTACAGTTGCCTATCCTTCGCACGTACTATTGTTATTATTATTCTCCGTAAATTTATCTCGTCTTTCTTTCTTTGCGGTATGGCGCCGCGTGTAAAACCTATCTACAAGCAACATTCTCGTAATATCGAAAAAATAATACGCCAGTGTAATTTTTCAGAGTCGCCATTACCGGCTACGTGGTGGTGGACGACGGTAGGAGCGAAGAAACAACCCCCGCGACGTGATGAGAGAACAACCTAAGCTTATATAGCCGTGTAATACGCGGTAGATGAAAGGGGTGAGAGAGAAAGAACGAATTTGCGGAGAGGTTCGTCGTTCTGCTGCTGCTGCCGCTACGGGCTCCTCAAACTTGCATTTACGAGAAATTACTTGGAAGACTGGCACCGGGTTCGGGGGGGCCAAGCGTTCGAAAAAACTTATAAATCTTTATAACACCATCATCCCTCACGGCTTCTATAGAACAACTGCGCCACTGCGCAAGTAATGATACTACAATTTTCCTCGGTAGCTTTATCCCGCGCGTGATTTTTCGTCTTAACGTCTCGACTTTCGAGTTACAACTCGGGTACTTCTCGAAAAAGTGGATTTCTCCTTCGCCCGAATTAATCGCTTCTACCGCGGATCAGAGTTTAAAAAAATTCGTTTTTCCCCAAAATTTCTTGCGAATAACACTTTTTTGTTCGAATTCGAGATGCGCTCGGAGCCTTCGCTCTCGTAGTCATGAATCCTCGAGAGGGCTGAGCTTTACCCCGTTATAAAGCTCAGCTTTCTGACCTTAACCACTCGCTCTCTATCGTCGTCCTATAAAATGGCGCGTTATATCTTTATTACCGTATCTCGGCGGCCCCCCTCGGGGCATCCCGTAGGTACTGTACACATATACAGGATAATTCATAACAAATATCCAAACCATTAAATTTTTTTTTTACGATAGCTTATCGTTAAATACTCCGAAAAAAAAAAAAAAAAAAAAAAAAAAAAAAACGTCATTTGATATTTGCAAACAATCGCATTAATTTACGATGAAAATGCTTTGCTAAAGGCTGTAATTTTTGTACAACTCGCTATATCGTTATGAAATCGCGATAAACATGTAAAAAAAAATCGGTAAATTTTTAGCGATTTTTATTGCAGTATTCATTAGTAAAGCTTCGTTTATGAGGGGAAAAAAAAAATTTTATCGCCGATATTTATTTTGCATGAACCTGTATAGCGTACATTCCTGTCGATGGTTTCGCCTCTTATACCGTCCCGAAGCGCGGTTCGTGTGGATATTTCGGCAATTCATATAATACAGAAGGGACTATATGTGGTGAATAGGGTGGGACACTCGTTCGACGCAACGGCGGACGTTGAAAATCGAGGAAAAGCGGGCGAATCGACATATAGAGAGAACAGCGACGCAGAAAGGGGTGAAAATAGGAGTTTTGCGGAAAGGTCCGAAAACGATTCGAGTGATCCTCTCGATCATCTATCGGGGATCGCGGTAATGGCTCTATTTATGAGACGTTATAATACGGAGGTTCGTTGCTATTGCGTATTTTCCGCATCTATGTGAGTCAATAACGATCACACGGACGTTCGTTAAATCCCACACACGCGCGTCTTTATGCAAACGCGCGAATATTACATCGCTGCGGCATCGCCCTCTCTGACCTTTTCGGTCCTAATGGCCTATTTAACGATAATCCCTACGATGAAAACTGCTAACCCATACAGAAATACAGAAGCTAAACCGTGGATGACATTTATTAGACGCAATAACGCATAAATTCGAGAGCGGCTCGAACGTGAAAGCAATGATTGTATATACGATCAAATTATTCGTCACGTTCGATAGATCGATCTCGTATAATCATCCTATCGTCGATGTTACCACCCTCGTCGTATAACAAAACTCGGCGTATACGTAATCATTATTAATATGCCGGAAACTATAAACGCTACCGATTCCCGGCTTTCCGTTCTTTAAACTCTAACAATCGAAAATTATGATTTTTCAGCCCTTTCGATCGAAAAAAAATGTAATTTTTTTTTTTTTTTCACTTTTTCTACGTAACCCAAAAAAAATGACTCGAATTAAAAAAAAATCGATCCAAACCAACCGATCGATCGATTATCTCTCAAAAATCGACTTTGTTCTCGAAAACAAAGTTCGCGATATTCGTATCAACGCATTCGCAATGTTTGAAAACGCAGAAAAATCGCATACAGAAATTTTTTTTATCATATTTCATACTTTTTAGTTAAAAAAATGTCTTTGTTACACTGATTTTTCAATTAAATTTTTTTTGTTTATTAATTTTTTTTTCCGCAATAATTTATTATTAAGATATTAAACAATATTTCATCGAGATATCGTGTGTTGGATAGTTGTTTGAAAATCACGAATCGATTGCGTCGCGCGACTGTAGTCAAAGGGTTAAAATCAAATGGAAATTCTCGCATATTCGATTTCACATTTGAGTCCTTTGTTACAAGAGTGACCCATATATTCTCCTCGCGCTATACGCGCTCTAACCTCAGTTTCTGTTTGCCTCGGCTTTCTCGTCAGCGCGCATATCGTTTCAACTTCAAGGGGCTTAAAATCGCGCAGAGAGGAATCTCTGCAAAAGCCCTCTTCCGTCGAGATTATTCGCGTCGTAACCCTTTGTCGTTGTATCTATTTCAATCGCGCGATCGTATACGCGTGATGAACGCGCAACGCGAGCGTTTCGACGTGCATCAATTTTAGCGGTCGTCTACTATATCGACGACTATATACGCGATGAGAATGCGAGGAGGTGGAGAGACACGACAGAGAAGGTATTAAATTATATTTCATCGAGTGATTAACGGCTACTATCGGAGTCGGAACGAGTGTATTATTAAAGAGACGATAGGCTCGCGGGGCGAAGAGATGGAGAGAGGAATAAAGGGGAGAAGGGGGTGGAATTTCTGCTGGACACGATGGACCGTCCACCACGCCCTTTCCTCGGCTTTTATCTCCTTTATAGAAGCAGCTCCGCAACCGGGAATCCTCCGCCCCCTACCCTCTCTGCACTTGAGCGCTTGTCGCTCGTTTCCCTCTCATACTCTCGTGAACGTTCGACCCACACACCCCCTACACCCCCCCCCCCCCCTTCCCTTTCTTTCCTCAACTACCCCCTTATAAGTCTCAACCATTCCTTCTGCAGACCTATAGCCGTTTTGTCGTGAACGTGACCCACTCGAAAGAGCTATACGAAGGGACTTCGAAAGAGATATATAGACATAACGATGCGGAGAGGGAAGGGAGGAAAATAATGACGAAACTGCGGCGCGATTACACGTGATTCTTACATTGGCGATATGAAAAATAATTGTCTGCCATCTCGTCGTTGCTTTTTGGTTTAAAAAATAATTTTAATTTGTTTTTTAGTTCAATAATAATTTTTTCTATTTAAATTTAAAAAAATACACTAAACGGCAAATTTTTAAAGATTATTTTTAAAAAAATTAAAAATTTTTGGTGGAAACAAAAAGTTAGTTTAAAATAAATGAAAATCAATTAGTAGACAGAATAATTACAATTTTCGATACAGCGGGTGAATTGCTTCGGGCCAAAGGATTATTTACTCAACAGGTATCATATTAACACTTTGCCACAAAATTGTTGTCAAAGGCCCCGGTGGCGTTTATTCTTTTTGGGGAAAATTGAAAGGTCAATTAAATTTCGTGTTTAATGAATATTCGAAAATTTACGAAATTAAATGGATGAATTTGCTACGAATTTTGACTGAAAAATTCTATATTTTTCACAATCGCGCGACTCTGCATGTTTGCGAAACGTATTTTACACGAACGGTCGAAATGGTTCAAAAATTTTAATTGTTTTCGCATTATTTTTTTAATATTCTCGTCGACACGATGACATAAAAAAATTTGAAAAAAAAAAAATATTTTCATGGAAATCAATTTTTTTACGGGATGCAAAAAATGTACAAAACATGCGATCTAATCGGAAACTATCAGTAATTATCAATTTCCATCTATAGATCGCTTGAAAAATAGAAAAATAGAAAGAGAACGGAGACTTTGCAGTAAAGCGAAGAGACGCCGAACTGCGATCAGGCAGACATTTCGGAGAACTCTCTATTTCTCTCTCTTCCACTCTCATCTCGTCGTCGTCGCGGCGACTAATTGAATTTTCTGAAATGTCTATAAATCGCTAGATCGCTTGGCGCGACCGTAGACCTTCGAGAACGATGCCGTAGGTACGTAAACCGCGCATTAGAGGGGATGATAAATCTCGGATTCTCGATGGACAAATCGAAGGATAAATCGCGTCGAAGCCTTCCAACCTCCCACTTCGAATTCTCTTATTATAGTTGGTGGAACATATCGGAAAAAAAAATCTCCACTCTATACTTTTCCAAATTCGATACCTCGTTGTTTCGACGGCGAATGCAGACCGCCGGGTGATTACCTTAGGCATTTATAGTTCCGCTCTTAGCGACTCCCCTAATTTATAGTTCCAAGAAAACAACTTCCATCTCTCTAACTACATTTTTCAGTCTCAACCTCTTCCGTCCCTTTAACTTGTTAGTCACTTATAACGTCGAAAGCTGCAACACGACGATCCGTCACACACACGTGACGCATGTTCTACATATGTATATATATTTTTTTTCCTATCTATTTAAAACGAACCGATGAAAGAACATTATATATTTTTCATTATCTTGAAATTATTCAATTTCTAAGAGTTAAAAATAATTGTATTTATTGTACCTTCAACGTTCGAATCTCCACGGCCTCTTCCGTTCCGTTTAATTTCTCGTCGTTGCTGTACCTGACGTTTCATTACTATGTATGACGTGCGCGGGTCCAGAATAAAAAAAGAAAAAAATAGAAGACAACGAGAGCGCAAGGAATAACTGGCGTAACAGTGACCTCACTGGAAATTCGCACCTACCGAGAGTTCCTTTTTTTATAGTTTTTCCTTTTTTCTAATGGATATTTTTTTTTTTTTTTTCGGAGTCAATGCTCGAGGGTTTCGTAACCAGAATGTTAGCTGCGGATACAGGCTATCATTGGCACCTGTTACGTAGGTCGATGCAATGTCGCACGGTTTACCTATATGCATATGTATGTGCATCGCGATGGGCGCCCCGAAGCGACGACTATTCGAATTTCAACGAAACGAGAAGCAACGGCACGCTATGCGAAAGCTCGTCGAACCACCGCATCCCGGTAAAAACTTGTGGAACCATCGTTGCCGCCACCCCCTCCGCCCCCTTCCAAACCCTTTTAAAATTCTCCACCTGTCCGACAGTCGACTCTTTCGCTTCTGCAGCTGACAAGTTATTAAAAATTTTACAATTTTTTTTTCTTTTTTTTTTTTTTTTTCCAACGCGTATGAAAAAGCATAGGCGTGGAGAACGTTCTATAGGGTTTGTATTCGTATGTATAGCGCATTTGCGCATATCGCTGTACACGACAGTTACAGTCGCGCAGAGAGAGAGAGAGAGAGAGAGCGCCGCGACGGAGAAAATGCCGGTACGATCGCTGTCCACTTTTTTTTCAATCACTCTTCATAAAATACTCGACAACACGTCATACGTTAAATTTTCGCGTATCAAAATAATCCTTTCATCCTTCGAATCTCTCGCAAAAAGTGATTTGTGAGAGAAGCGAACTGTGAAGCGATTTTTTTTAAATCCTTTCCATCCTCGGATTTGTGGGCGATAACAGTGAGCAGATAAGGCGGTTTACGGAAAATCGTGATTTTTATAAAAATTGATTGATCGCATGAGTTTTTAAAATTTTGTTAAAGATTTTCGTAATTTTAGCACGAAACCGAACCTAAATTTATACCAATCGTTGCGAATTTATATTTCGGTAAACTTTTTTTTTCATTTTTTGTATGAAAAATGGCACTTCAAAAATTATGATTTAATTATGATTTTTTTTTCTTTTTTATTATGATTTTTTTATGATTTAATTATGATTTTATGATGATTATGATTTTTTTTTTTTTAATTTTTTTAATTTGCGGACGATGATTTAAAAAATCTGTAATTTTAATGTCTATATTGATTTTACGGGATTTCTTGGTTAGCTTCCGGAAATATCACTGGTTCAAGGAGCGGAAAGCCTAAGACAGGGATCAACAAAATCTCTCGGTAACTCGTTACTTTTGTCGTCGTCTTCGTCGTATAAATTGCCGGCGCCAGTTTGCGATATGCATTATAGTATAGAGATACCGTAAGGAGAACAAGTCGCGTTCACTATTCTAGACGGCGTCCAATTATACCGCCTAAATATATCTGCACTCTCATGTGCGACAGACGACGGTGCTGGGCGATGGATGCACCAGCGTAAGGATTGGAACGAGGAGATGCACTGTAAGACGCCCGCGTAGCCCCGACTCTCGTAACGCTAATTAGAATGCTTTCTCTGTTAGAACGCTGAAGTACGATCTATATAACTGATGAGACTTTCTCGTAAAGGGAAACGTCGCTAATGACATCGTAAAACCGATAATACAGGTGCGCTGCTTCTAACGCCTCTGGCATACCGTGCGAAGACTTTTCCCCTTAAACGTACGGCAGGATTATACGCCTGGGTATGGAAGGCGACCGGAGAGCCTTCTGGCGTCTGCTATAAACGACCCGCAAGATCTTTATAACCATTGCTATAGACTCCAAAGAAATTTTCTGAAAATTTCAGCGAAACTCATCCATTTTAGCATTCAACAGCGTTTCGATCGGTAAAACAGAAACTCTAATGTTTGTATAATATATAAATAATCCTTCGATCTCATCGAATGCGTACTTTTGAGGGATGCAGAGTCGAATGGACCGATTGTACGACCACTGTACCGATTGTGGCCATTTCCAGTACAAAGTACCGCGGAATCGTTGATTACCGACATTTCGATGTTAACACTATGCAAAGTTCTGTACTGTTGAAGATTGAAGCCGAAAGTGGACCTAAAGTGACCAAAATTGGTACTTCTAGCCAATCTATAAGGTTTTTGGACGACACTTCATTAGAAAAAAAACAACGCGGCGCCACCGTAGCATATGCACCAAAAGTGGATTTTTCCGAAATTCTGCAGTAACTAATTTTCTACTGTAGCTGCAGATTTCTCGATAGAACTCTCTGTTCCTCTCAAAACAACAATCAGAAATCCAGTTACCTATAGTGCAAAGATTTTCCGTTTGGACTCAATGAACCGATAGCTCCTACGCGGCATATGCAGCAGAAGTGGATTTTTCCGAAATTCTGCAGTAACAAATTTTCTACTGTAGCTGCAGATTTTTCGATAGAACTCTCTGTTCCTCTCAAAACAACAATCAGAACTCCAGTTACCTAGAGTGCAAAGATTTTCCGTTTGGACTGAATGAAGCGATAGCTCCTCCGTAGCACATGCGGCAAAAGTGGATTTTTCCGAAATTCTGCAGTAACTAATTTTCTACTGTAGCTGCAGATTTCTCGATAGAACTCTCCGTTCCTCTCAAAACAACAATCAGAACTCCAGTTACCTACGGTGGAAAGATTTGCCGTTCGGACTCAATGAACCGATAGCTCCAACCAAAGATAATAATAATGTACTCCACAAAAATATAGTTTCGATAGTTCCATATATCTTCGCACACCAGCATGGCTACTCGGGCGTAAAAGTGTCGAAATGCCGGTAAAACGGATAGCGAAGCTGCGTAAAGTTTACGGCCATACGGAGGGGGGTACAGAGGCGCAGAGCATCTCACTGGAGCGTTTAAACGCGGAGAATCGTCGTTGGTTTAAAGTAAAGTATCCAGGCGTACGGTGGAAGTAGCCGCAAGGGGATGAAGTATATACGAAGAAGAGAACCGGACGAGTGAGAAACAAGGAAAACGAAGAGAAACGGCTACGAGAGGAGCTGTGCGGAAGGATCGAGAGAGAGCCTCCTGAGCATCGCAAGGCTCCCGACTGAACACTACATGCACCGGTCGTACCGTTTTTCCCACAATGCATTTAACGGGCTTTAGGAAACTTCGCGGCAAAGCTACGACGTGAGAAGAAATTATTCACACGGGGATTATTGGTCGTTGTGGAAAGGTGCGGCTATAGTGAGCAACGTGAACTCTCGTCGGACTTGCGAGAGCACACAGACGCACACATACGCATACCAAAGCTTTTCCTCTGTCCTTCTACCGTTCTGTACTAAAGGCTTTCCTGCTTTCTGCGCCGATAAGTTCGGATAAGTTTCGCGAAAGCTTTCGTAACAAAGGTACAACGTGTATCGGTAAAGTGGACCCGTATAAGCAAAACCCCGAAAGACCCGAAAATCCATCAAAGTAGACAAACAGTCGGTACCTTAATTAATTATTATGCTGTGTTACACAGTGGAGTGAATTTTCCGGACCGGATGTGGCAGTAGAATTAAAACAATATTATGTTCTCGAGTCCGCAGTTTAGCAGCGTGCATTGCTATGCGTGTCTGCGTGTAGCAAATGGTCGCAATTACCTTCGCCTCCGGGATATACTGTTCGACGCAAATTCGAAAAGAAAATAATTATGCAAATTAAATTTGAACGGTGCTTCCGTCATTCTGTTTCTATTAACATCGTTCACGCAAATGACGATAAAAACAAAATGAAAATACGCGATGTTGCAACATTTTTAACAAATTTCGATCGAAAGCTATTTTTTTTTTATTGATTCGAAGCCCTCTATATGAGAAAATAAAAAAAAATGTACAGACGCAGAAATTCGCATCTATTTTCGATTTTTCGCATCATACGAGAACTGTAATAAGTATTTACAGAAATATTCGACATTATTAAGCAAAACACGAATAAAATTTCGAAAATCTATGTCGCGACAAAAATTTAAAAAAAAAGAAAATTCAACGATATTACCCGAAGGCCCTTCACCTAAATGACTTCAATCCCTCAATAAATCGAAAAAAAAACCGATCGACGCGTCTCTCAATTTTTTTGCGTACATTTCGCAAGAAAATAGTATAGTCTTCTTTTCGAGAAAAAATTTCATCGACTATTCAATAGGACTATCCGCTCAGTTCAGCGAAACGTGGAAATTCAATAGAGCGTCGTAAAAACGAAAAAAAAAATTTATCCGCGATAACCACATTTTTTGCTCGGGAACTTTTCCGACAACGATAAAAAGAAAAAGAAAAAGCTATCTTCAGCTTGTCGGTGGGACGACTTAAAGGGTAATCGGTTTTGCGGGGTCAGTATCTGGGGCACTCAGATGAGCGGACCGATTGAAACATTATCGACGGAGACACGATAGATATGATGCAGAGTTTAGCCAGAGAGGAGCCTCGGTACATGCCGACCCCGTGAAGCACTAAACGTACTAATTAGAGCTCTGTATATCGGAGGGAGGAAACTAATGAGGATAGGGAGACAGGACGATAGAATCCCCCGATACATGGAAGATCGGCCGACCGAGATAGGAACTCTAACGGATATTCCATCCATCTTCGATCCCGTTGGGCTCGGTGAATCCGGCATTTACCGCACACTGTTACTCTCACACACACGCACACTCACCCCTACAGGTGTATATCTATATCTATATAGAAAGGGAAATAATTCGCGAGCGCCGGTACATTGATCGTCAGACAAGCAGCAATGATATATATAGTTGCAGAAGGACGTAATACCGACATAGAGAGGGAGAGGGAGAGATTCTAGAGGCGCGTGTGTGCCGAAGTAGAATGTTCCGAAGCTATCTCGCGCGTTCGCGAGTCCCGCGATGCGCGCCCCGCTGGGCTGAGCACGGAGAATGCGAGCGACGGGGCGTAGAATGAGACATTCTACAACGCGAAACGCTTCGCAAGGACCAAATGAAACGAAGGGGAGGAGGAAGGGGATGAAGTGTGGAGGGGGGCTGTACGATGGAATGGAATTACCGTAATTGCGACTAATTATTCGTTGAGAGATACCAACTAGTTGTGCGACGCGGAGGGCAAAGGGGATTCCCCGCGACACGACGGAACGCTACAATGTACACCTACACATCGTAGACTTCATCTAACATTCGAACTACTGATCTAATCGTCGTATGGCTTATAACTATGAGGTATATATATCCTCCCTGGCGAAAATTTTGAAATTTTTTTTTTTCTGCAGCGCTCATCTTATTATTTAAGTGACGAAGTCTACTTGAGGCTTAAAAATCGAAATTTTGGAATTTTTTTTTTTTTCGAAAAATATGGGAGGGGGTTAAAAAAATGTTTTTTTGTTGAAAGGTACTTTTGTTGATAATTTTTCGAAAAAATAGTGTCAGAAATTAATAAAAAAAAAAAACAAAAAATCGATATTGCCGATGGATGCATAATTTTTGTTTTTTTTTTTCGAGAAATTTATCTCCCTAATAATAAAAAATGAAATGGGTTATCCAAGTTATTCACAATAACGAATCATTATTATTGATTCCTATTTTTTTTTTTAGCTTTTCTTGAAATTTTTACAAAACGGCGACAAGACTTCGTGCAATCGAAAAAAATCGCTTTATTTCGTAATATGGTTTTTGAAAAAAAAAATCCGAAATTTAAATTGAATTTTGAAACACCAAATAGATGTATCGTCTTCACTCGTTTTTTTTTCTACTCCGTAAATAAAGGTGGAATCGTTATTTAGAACCGGAAGCACGTACTTTATTCGGCATTACTTATCCCCTACAGCTGCGGTACTTAATCTCTGGAGGGTGCAATAGCTCTTGATGGTTCGATCGAGACGCACGCGGGTGCATTCAGGTTGCGGCAGCGTCGTCCACAATCTCGGGACAATAGTCTAACCGAGTAACGATCCACATTATCCCTTTTTTTCGCCATAAAAGTCGTAATTTTCTATCGCATTCACGGGTTATCTGAGATCGGGAATTTTTTATTGGCTATACAAAAGATCGAGACGTAAAAAAATGTAATTAACAATGTATAAAAATTCGAAAACATTTAGAATTTCACGATTGCTGACAAATTTAACACTTTTTTAACTCAACTTATTTACGATCCTCGTTACCATTCGTTCCGTGGTAATTTTTAATTTTTTTTTAATTTTAACAAAACATAACCTAAAAAATACATTCAAATTATCGACTACAATATATCCGATGTTTTTCACGCGATCTTTTCACAAAATCTGAAATTTGATGTAAAGTAACGTTTTATGTACCGAAAATACCAAAAAAATTGTTATTTTGCTTATAACCGTTTCGATCTTAAAAAACACTAATTTTTTTTTTTTTTTTTTTTTTTTTTTTTTTCGAGTGTCGAGTGGAGACAAATACGTAATGGTGAGACCGCGATATAAAAAATCGACCGATGCAAATTCTCTCGTCGTTGCATATTTCTTCGATGTGGTGTATCGGTATACATATATATATCGAGAGCCGACAGTTCGAATCGAGAACGACGAGACAGCAGAAAGGGATGAGGAAGTGGTGAAGCAAGAGACGTGAAACGAGAGGAAGAAGAGTGGCCCCCGGTACCGGGAGAAATGAAGAGTGGCCGCAACGGGGACACAAAAGGATTCCGGTGTAACGCCGGACCAACTTTTACCGCAGAGAGATTCGCGCGAAACCACGAAACAGAATTACGACGGAAACCGGCGAAGGGAGGGGGAGGGGGGGGGGGGGAAGTGAGACTCGCGGATATTCGAACGGTTGAGGGATTCCGGGTGACTGCGAAGAGGAGACGCGAAGTGAGAGAAATACCGAAAGACAAAGGGTGGGTATGGGGAATTGATTAATGGGTGAACTGCCAATGCGGTTTTGTGAAAAGTAACCGAAACTGCGGTGACTACTACGACTACTTCCGTGCTGCTGGCCGATGCGGCTCCTCCGCGACGAATGGACCGCCGACAATCGCCGATCTTTCGAATATAAACGTGGGAAACAGAAATCGTCGAGAGTCTAATCGGTATATCGAAATATACAACACATTCGAGAATTTACGAAGCAAAAGTATGAGTTAAATTCAATTTTTACTAATCGCGAAAAAAAAATTACGTTTTTCACTCGTCATTGGAGGCGCTCGTTCGGTAGTACGCAGCCAATACGAACAAAAAAAAAATTGGGTTCACCTATTATTATTATTATTCTGAAAGATTTAAGCTAAACTCGGTAAATCGGCTTAATTACTCCAAAATTTGCGAAAAACGCGATTATAAATTATTATCATTAGACACGTTTTTAATTATATTATATGCATAATAATAATATTAATAATAATAAATCTAATATTATTATTACGTTATATAATTGTTATGCTAGTTATGTGCGATCGGGTAAAATCGATACGAACCCAAGCAATGGAACAATATTTTTAACTCTTTTTATAAAAGATGTTATGACGCGTCTTTACGCGAAATGTGAACGTTTGTTTACCGCTTGGCGATCTCTATTTATTTTTCTCGTATCGCAAGAAATTTCATGTGGGAAAAAAAAGAAACTATAAAAAATTGAGTTCTGTACGCGTATTCATATTTACTCCCGCTGAATATTTCTCGACTACTTTATATTGATGAGCAATCGATTTGCCATCCGGTGAGTAAGGAATAATCGATTTGAGCGAACAGTGCGGAGGGGAGAGGTGGGGGGGGGGGGGGGGGGGTCGCTTCTCGCTGCTGAACGCGATCAGCGGAAGGTTCCGGTGGAGGAGCCCTTTATAAAAAGAGATTATAACGCGGATTATGACCCTTGTAAAGTGAGACCGTAAAACGAGTTACGACCCCGTTCGTAGTTTGTCCTACGCTGCGCGAGTATCTTATGTATATCCCCCGTATAGATTACTTCTCATAGTATCCTTACACTATACGCTTGTTACGTATACAAACATTACCGCGGTACCGTGTAATATCCAAAGCGAGTAAAGTTTTACCGCTCTCGAACAATATTGCACGGTGAAACTGAATTGGTTAAATCATTAACTATATCTTTCAAACTTACGAGGACAATTAAAACACAAAAAAAAACAATTATTTCGAAATATTCTCCGTACTTTTGTAACGGAGAAGGTATATCTATTTTTGGACACAGAAACAAGAGGATGCACGTTAATTTCCATGACAAAAGATAAAACTTGCGACATTTTTATACTTTACGAACGCTACGTGATAATAATGAAGGCGAATGATACAGGAATACTGTTTTTTCGATAAAAAAACGAATTTTTCTACAGGAGATTTCGGGAAATAAAAAGGAACACTGGAGACAAAATTAAAACAAGTACTTACATGAGGTTAGGCTTACGTTTTGAACACGAAAAGGATGGTACAGACTGTCTCTCGTTGTTGATTGTGATGCTGACCTTTCGTTTCATCGTATGAACCGCCCGAATCACTTTGGCAATGTGTTGTTCACTTGTCACTGATTTATTTACCGTATCTGTACACTTCGCGATTATTTCGTATATACCGGCGTCGGGTACCACTGTCCACGACGAATAAAATGCAAAGATTCACGAATGACATCACTCACATCAGTCACAAACCAAATTCGTTTAATTATCAATTATATCGTCAGAACTCACGATCGCGAACGAGTCGATGTCCCAAGTTAATGAGTAATAACACTTTAATCCACAATACTGGGTTATGCATCCCGGAGACACGACTTCAATCATTCAAAAATGTAACCTCGTACGCGAAATAAAATATTACAATCATCGAATTTCGATAAATCGGAACTGTAGAACCCTCGGTTGACGTGTGTGTTTTCGTTCAACGCTCAACGCACCGCGCGATATATCGTTCGTCGATGCAGTTCCCATCGGCCGAGCCACGCACTCCCTTTCACACCAACCGCCGCATCACTACTGCGTTTCTGTAAACACAACATATACATACAAACTCACAAGCCAAACCGGCAAATTTTGAATCTTCCTCACGTTCACGAATAACGGTTTTTGCGCACAACAAATGATGCGCGTGTTAATCGACGAGCTCTCGTTCCACCTCCACGTTCTCGCGCGCTTCATTACATCTGTCAAAAAAACCGAAAAAACAAACACGATTTCGCGGATCGCGACGCACGTGCGCATTGTGCGTGTTAATAACATTCATCAATGGACGCACATTGCTAACCTCCGCCGGCGACCGCGGATATATACGCGGGATAAATAACACGTGTGTAACATGCTGACGGACTATTTTTTGAAGCACCACACGTGCGAACTGACATCGATATTAAACGACCCGAAAGAAACCAATTCAGTGTACTCGATATATGTCAAGTAAGTGTTTCGTCATTAAATCGACAAAAAAATATCACGCATTTTTTTTTTTATCGAATAAACAACGATATCCATATTTCAGCTTTGTTTCGTTGTATGAAGCCGATGCCAAAAGTGCAAATAATATTCGTCGCCGTCCAAGAGAATATTTACCGCAATGCGACGAGTCGATTATCAAAGCTCAGGAAATGATCGCTACGCCAGAACAAAACGTCAAGCGTCAAGTTAGAACGAGAATAACGTCTGTTCCGGTCACCATAAATCAATGTCCCATCGGTGAACTCGTTTCGACGACCGGAATCACTGTAAGAATATCGCAACCTACGATGCTGAAACTCGCCAAACGTTACGAGTGTGGAAAATGCAATCACGTTACGGTGGTCAAAGTTCGTTAAAAAATCATAATTACTAAGAAAAAAAACAAATTACGTACCATTGCAATTTTTTTTCGAAATTTATTGAAACGCTGTTAATTTCTCTATAAAGTTGGATTGGGAGAGAACTATGTTTCCGGAGATCAAAGAATGCAGCGCTTGCCAATCCAGAAGTATTTCCCCTTTGCCTTCCTTGCAGCAAGAGGACTGTGCGGATTATCAAGACATAAAAATTCAGGTAAATTCGTGTTTTTTTTCTCTTAATTTTACAATTTTTCATATACGTTTTTGTTTTTCGATTCTCTGATTTTTTAACATTTCTAAACATCGCGAAAAATTTAGGAAAAATCATCAGTTTATAATGCATAACGTAATAAATTTTTTATTGTTTCTGCTATTTCGAATCTAGAAATGAAAATAATGAGATTCTTTTCTCAACTAAACACATTCATTTCTCACAGGGAATCGGAAAAATGAATTTAATTTCTGAATAATAACAATCGAAAGCAATAGTGCAGATTTTCAATAATTAGAATCACAAAAAAAGAGATATAAACTGATCATTCAATTTGGAAATTCGAAAAATATGAAAAATTCATAAAATTATTTAATTATCAATTTAGTAGCATTTCTGATAAATTTTCCAAAATTTAATTTTTTTTATTTTTTTTTTTACCCAAATAACAGGAACAATACGGTGGGGACATGAGTAACGCTTATTCTCTCGGATTGCAAGTAATATTGATGGACGATTTGGTAGACAAATGTTTACCCGGTGATGACGTCGAAGTTAGGTTCGTATTTCCAATCCTTTTTTTTTCAATATCACGAGTCCAGAAGAATGGAATCAATGGGTTTACGAATAAAAAGAAATGTTCTCGTAATCAGCGGTATTATAATACGCCGCTGGGGAGCATTGGCAGAGGGACGAAGAATGGAAGCAACGACCATAATGATGGCAAACAGTATATCCGTAAAACGAAAGATATCCGAATCACAATTTTCATCGACGGAGATAAAGGATATATTTTCCAATTATTGGGAAAATTACAAAGATAAAACATTGGAAGGAAGAGACAACATTCTCGCCTCGATATGTCCGCAAGTACAATCGAACGATTTATCGATGTAAATTAAAAAAAAATTTACTATTCTGTAACGAAACAATTGTAATTATTGAGGTAAATGCAATTTTACAGATTTTCGGGATGTATACCGTTAAATTAGCTCTCGCCGTTGTCCTCGCGGGTGGTGTACCGAAAACCAACGAAACAGGTAAACCAACGAATGAATTACATAATATCTTTGTGTTCTATTCTATTATCCCGGTGTCCAGTGATCCTGTAAATCCTTGAAAAGTCCCAAAATGTCCTTAAATTCCTGTGTTACTCCATGAATTCTTTTTAATCCCCTTAAATTCCGATTTTTTTAATTACTTTTTTTTAGCTTCTTACGTATGGGTGACGTAACTATAAATCCGGTATTTGTAACCATTACCTTTAAACGGTCAACTTAACTACAAAATATAATGGACAAATTCTGAAAAAAAAAATTGTTGTTTTGAAAAGCCGTTTTTTTCATCATTTAACGATTATCTTTTTCCGCAATTTCGTATTATTATTAGCGATTTTATTATTTGCGAATTTATTATTATTAGCGAAATAATCTTGCATTGAATTTAAAGTTAAATTTTAACTCAATTACGTAATTTTTTTATTCAAATTTTTTTTTCCTTGAGTTTTTAAAAAAATTGTATTATCTTAGCATAATTTTTTTTCTCGTCATTTTTCCCGTAAAAATGTTTTTTGTAAAAAAAAGTTTACGATTTTTTATTTTTTTTTCATTTGCAAAAGGCACACGAGTACGCGGTGAGCCGCATATGTTATTAATCGGAGATCCCGGTACCGGAAAATCGCAGTTACTACGGTCGGCATCGCGTTTGGCTGTCCGTTCGGTGCTTACAACGGGAATCGGCACTACGGCCGCAGGATTGACTGCAGCAGCCGTTAAAGTTCGTTTCAGTTACTTGCACTGTGTTACCGATAATTACAAAGTTTGCTATTGGTAAATGCCATTTCCATTGTGAATAGAAACGAATAACAATTTCAGGACACCGACGGTTGGCATTTGGAAGGCGGAGCTCTGGTATTAGCGGACGGCGGTGTTTGTTGCGTCGACGAGTTCACTACAATGAGTTCGCAAGACCGCGCCTCGTTACACGAAGCTATGGAACAACAAACGATATCCGTCGCAAAAGCCGGAATGGTTTGCACGCTGAATTCCCGATGCACCGTCGTCGCGGCTATCAATCCGGTTGGCGGAAGATTCGTCGAAGGCGAAGAGATGAAAACCCGATTAGGCAATCCTCTCCTCTCGCGCTTCGATTTAATTCTATTGCTGAAAGACAACAAAAACGAAGAATGGGATCGTATGACGTCGGATCACATGCTGAAAGCCGCTTGCGAAAATGACGATAAAAAAAAGATAATGTAAAAGCAATCGACGATTTACACATTAAAAAATCGATTTTTTTTCGTATTTGAAAAATCAAAACGCGAGTTGACTAAAATACTGTGCATTTTTTTTCTTTTATTTTTTCAGGGACTCCAAGAAGCATATGGATCTTTTGAAATCCGAGAGCCTTTGGAAAGAAGAGAGTCTACGAGAATATTTGGCTCACGTACATTCGCTGAAACCGTCGTTAACGGCAGACGCGGAGAAAGTTCTCAGCGCGGTATTTCTTTATCATCGATCGAATCCGAACAGACGAGAGGAGAGAACGACGATAAGACTTCTCGATAGTCTTATACGGTAAGACAAACGAAATGAACACTTCGTGAATAATTTGTGACTAAAATTCTCTGATCAGTCGATCGTCGACGATGTGGAGATAAATATACAATACGGTTATTTGGAACAGATTGGCGGAGGGACACGCGCGGTTGATGTACAGAAACGAAGTCGAAATTTCTGATGCAATTGTAGCGGCGCAACTGATCGGTACCCATCCCACCAGCGGCAACGACATCGGTTGCCCCTTTCCGATCGACCCGGCGGCCACTTTTCGTCGGGAAGGTAATTTGTATTATCAAAAATTGTCAAATAGTTTTGAAAATTAATTAACATTATTCACGGAAATATTTCCGGGTACACGGGACGTTAAACACTCCGTGAAATAATTAGGGCGCCGATTAACGAGCTTTGGATTCATTAGCGACAAAATACCTAACGACCTGAAAAATTTTATCGGTAAAAGATTAATCGTGCGACTTTTTTAATGGCGCAGAAAAAAACAAATCTTTATAAACATTCATACTTCTTGTTACTCACAAAATGAGACAATGCGAGACATTTTTTTTTATTTTTGCAACCGAAGTATTGCAAACAATTTTCAAGTTTTTGACTTTTTTTTTTTAGCCACCGAACTCCTCGAGCAATTGGGATTAAATGATCTGACAAAATCCTTATGAATAATTAAAAAAAAAAGGAAAAAAGTTACGATTTTGTTAACGTCTAATCACGCAATCGATTCAAATTCATTCGTTTATTTCACTCGACACAATTGTAATTGACTGATCTTCCAAAGACTTATATTTTCATTTTTGTACAGAAATAATAAAGATTATTCGATTGTATTTTTTTTGCTGTTTTTTTTTTTAAGTTTTCAAATAACAGAAAACCATTTGATTTGCGTGTAACTTTAATTACTATGGAAAATATCATTGATCGCTTCCGCCTGAATGGTGCAGAAGAGATAAAAGAGATACGATGGAAATTCGAGATCTCGAGAAATCGTTTAACGAAAACGAATCGTCGTCACGCGCGAAACGCAAACATGCGATCCGCAATCTCTCGTGTAACAGTCGCGCGTCGAAACCGGTGAGTCATTATATGTCCGAAAAACGAAGCGGGCGATGTCACAAATTTACGAAGAAAAATAATCGAAATTTGTGTCAAACACAATAACCCACAATATAACTTCCGATACATTACAAAATTCAACTTTCTGTTAAAAAAACAAAAATACTGTTATTACGAAAAAAATTAACGAAAAAAAAAAATGTAGAAAGAGATTAATACTTAATTTACTATTATTTCGTTACAAATGCGGTGACAAACGTTTATCCGCGTTAAATAACAACGTTAAATCACGAATCTCAATGAATGTTTTTGCAAATAACGAAAAAACGTGAAACAAACGAAACGACGAGAAAATTCAAAGTGTGAAATAACTTTTCGTTTCATCATATATATTTTTTTCTTCCGTTTTCTTTTCATTCGTAAACTTATACGCGTCCTTATTGTTGTTAATCAATTCATGCCGTTGACTTTTTAATGTTTTTTGTTTATTTTAGTTTTAATTTTTTGTTTGTCTTTTTTTTTTTTTGCTTTTCATTCCTTTTTAGTTTTCGTCATCCAGCGTACTATAGTGGGAATCCCATCGCGATACGCTCGACATTTTGAGAGACGATACGCGATGTCTTTTTGACGGAATCGCGCATTCTGCACGGTGGGTTATCGTTATTTTTAATAACGCGGCTGTGCGGCACCAGCCATCTGATTGCGTACTGCGCTCGCGGCGACGTTCCCTGCCGCGTTCTGCACGTGTTCGTTCCTCAAGAAAGTTGTCGCGAACTCTTGCTGCGCCTTCGACACACTGGCGGTCGACGTTCGATAAATTCGATGGATCTGCGAAACAACAAACGTTTACGTTTAAACGAGGAAATTGAATAAATAAAAAATTTTAAAATAAATAAAAATGGTTAACAGATCTATTGCGGGAAGAAAAATTACTGAAGAAATTAATAGCGACGATAGTTGCATGTGAAAAGCGTCTATTCGTCAGATGATAAATTCATTGTTATAAAATGATTTTATCTCCGAATTCGAGTCGCTGAACGATATGAATACCTCAAGCAAAATTGTCTATAAATTAAAAAATTATTGCCGTTCTAAGATATACGAGAAATGCGGACTAATGAGCTCAGCGCCTCCTCCGTTGTCCTCTGGAAATTTTGGCGGAAATAACTTTAGTTTTGTTTTTTTTTTTTTTTTAATATTAACGTCGTCGTACCTTCGTCAGTAGCAGAAGGTCACCAGCAGCCGCAGCGCAGTAACAAGCTGCGATCATCAGAAGCAAAACTCCGACGAATGTACCTTTAGTGGACTTATCGAAGCAGCTTATGGCTTTAATCAGACCACTGGAAGAATTGTAAAAAATTGAATTGAAATTGCTACGAGAATCGTCCAAATTATGAAAAAAAAAAAAATGTATTATTATCTTATAGTTACCATGTACCCGAACCGGGAATTCCAATTGCCTGAATTCCCGTGACGACAAGTTGGAAGAAGAATACGAAGAAAAACACCATGAAGTTGATTGAGCTGTCGCTCCTGAAAATGTAAAGTGAAAGATAGAATAATCGCGCAGTAAGTAACGTCGGCTATACGGGGCAAAATTTATATTTTTCGGGATAAATTTTTCAGGTAAACAAGTTTTTCAGGATAAATTTTTGGAGGTAAATTTCGGAAAAATTTTTCGGGATATCATTCGGGGTAAATGTGTTACTCACTTGAAAGCTTTGTACGCGGGTCGGAACCAACATATGAATGAAAACGGTGTAAAGAGAATGACGTAGAGGATTCCCAGTCCGAACGTCGAGAATTCTTCGAAGGTCAGCATCAGCGCCAATCCACCGATGACGTTCAGTATCAACACGAGCGCGTGGACTTGAAAATTTAAAAAGAAAAAACCAATATCAGTATATAAAAATCACACATTAGATAGTCTCTGTTATAGTTACATATATACATTTTTTTTAGTTAAAACAATACATTTGTAGTCGACAATGGGCTTCACAAAGATCGAAGTCAACAAACGATATTCTTCTTCAGCTCAATCGTACAAATAGTAAGATTTCGTGCGCTCACTGTTTATTTTAATTACAAAGTTTTTAGAAAAAATGTTTATTTTAATTACAATTATCCGATTTTCCTCTACGATAATCCATATTGTTAATAAAAATGTAAAAAACAGTAAAAAAAAAAAATCGGAAGTCTTTTTTATGAAACAATAGCGTCAACAACTTTATTAACCATCTATTGTTCTCTTTTACTTTCTAAAATAAAATAAAAACTTTTTACGATTTTTTTCGAATTTTTCGCGTCCCTTAGTTATCCCGCGTTTGTTGCGAATAATCGATATTGTAGTTTAAAAAAACGTACAATTAATTTTTTTTACCACCGTATTCGATTATGCCGCAACAATAAAGTAACGTCGCGAATCATCGTACTTTCGCGATTTTCTTGTCGTTTACGAAATGATAAAAAGAAATACTTACACATCCACAGATAGTAAAGTTGTCTGACAATTTTCTGAAAATCTGTATGAATATCGACGTCAATGTCCTGGTAGAAACACGGCTGAAAGCAACACTTCTCCGGCAACGGCGGCCAATTGTTTCGACCTGCTGAAACATTCGAAATTATTCCAATTATTATTTATTATTATTTTATTGCAATAAAATTTTTTTTTTTTTTTTCAAAAATGTTATTATAATGATAATAAATATGATTTTCAAAAATTTTCATTACAATAATAATTATCACTATTTTCGAAAACTTTATAATAATAAATATTTTTTTCAATTTTTTTTTTTTTTACAGAGATACTGAAATTACTCCATAAGTAAATAAATTCATTGAATAGCCCTCACGATAGTACGATGTGTTTCTCAGTTCCTCCTCTCTTCTGGCTTTCCATTCTTCTTCTGCTCTTTGCTAAAAAACCAAAAAATTTTTGATTTTTTTTTTTTGGTAAACTTCAGTCTTTTAACTGCAACTTTATAGGGAATTGCAGAAAATACCTCAGCACTGGGCGACAGGGTACTTCCGAGAGTAGAAGTAGGAACTGTTTGCTGCGGACTGCGTGCGTAAGCCGGAGGTGGAATTTCTTGGCTCGTCGGCTGCAAAGTTGCTGGCTGTTGCGTCGCTCCTACGCCACCGTAAATTGGAGGGTTGGCAGCGCCGCGCACTTGCGTAGCTCCCTGTGAACTCTGCTCAGCGAAGGGATTGTAATCTTCAATGCCTCTGTTGGCCGGCGCTGCGGCTGCCGCTCTTCTCACAGCCGGATCCTGAATTAAAAAAAAAAAAACAATATTTTTGTCTTGAAGTAAATTAATTGCTAACAACTCGGAAAAAAAAAATAAAAAATTATTTTCTCCAAGTTGAGACTCAATCAGAACATTTTCTTTAAAAAAATAAAAAAAAATAACATCTGTTAGATATCATTAATAATGCATGGAAATTCTATACTTAGCTATCGATTTTACGATATCAAATTTCAAGATTCGTATCGTGAATAAATTCTTTTCCTTTTTTAAGTAGTAAAACTTAATCAGACTACTTTTACATTGAGGTTTATTTTTATTTCTAATTGTCTCGTATTATTCGCGAGATTCGCGGTGGACGATGTTTCGTCACTCATAGTGTCGGGTACGAGAGAAATATGCGTGCAAAAAAGAAAATTTAATATATATATCAATCAGGTTCGTTATCAGATTTGCCAGGCTGCATACGAGATGCCTGAAGTGTCCGATATGAAAGGATGATTCACGGGTGACCGCGAGGCGGATTACGACGTTTTATTGTAAAGTTACACGAAACATTTTTTTGACAAGTTCGACGCGAGACGTGTCCGGCAAGAACGTTTGTACACATACGCGGCGTACATTTATCGATACTGTCATTCGCAACGTTGAATTACATTATTGTATATACTTGTTGTAAGTCGCACAACGAAAAAAAAGACTCACCGAGAACGGATCATTGACAGTTGGCTCGCCAAATGGATTTTCGTCGAAGCCCGACATTTTTTTAATCCGCTACTACGCTGTATTCCTTTAAACCGTATCACTTTATCGCGGAGACAGGCTGAGTTACAATCCACGATACGACACTCGCGAAATTGTCGAATGGTCAAGAGTTATATTATTATATATCTAAAGCCGACGGGCCATCGCGTTTATTACCGAGGTGGATACCCCGTTGAGTTCGACAATCGCGTGAATTCAGTCGAACGACTGAGTCGACGCGATGTCGAATCGAGTGACGTGCGAAGTTACGTGACCCGAGACTCGAAGCGCAGTATACAGTGGCGTAGACGTTCGTCGTTTCAGTCGTTATTCCATACGACTGAAACGACGACGTTTGAAAGACAAATAATTTTGGAACGATACCCACCGCATCTTCGCTGATAACTATGAACGGATTAGTCGCAGTAATGAGTAATCTTTGTATCTTTGGAAAATATTTTCATGGGATAACACATGATGAATGAGTGTGTTTTCGTTACGCCGTAATCGGTCGATTATCGTTACTATACATATTATGTACGATGCGAGAGATGTGATACAGAATAAAGGTAATCAAAATTAATACAGCAAAATTTAACGAATTTGTCGAGAATATTGGCTGAAAACAAAAAAGAAACGTGAAATTCGGGTGATTAAGTAATTGTTATCGTACGGATATACGAGAAAGGTTTGCGGTCTAACGCAACGGACATTCATTGCGAGATAAACCTTTGGGAGGGAACGATAAGGAGAAATGGAAAAAAACGTGCGAGACTCGTGTTTTATCGCATCGGCGATTTATATTTGTATTCATACAAACATTTTTACGCGTTACTTTTGCCATATGTTACTAATTGGAATTATTACATTAAAGAGGTATATGTAAATTATAATCCGATTAAAGTTGAAAAATTTTTTTTTCTCATTCGATTTTGGTTTTGTCGAGAGCCCGCAATCGATTCGCCACTTCCCATCTTGATCTCGACCACGATCTATCGAGATCTTGCGTGTTTATCTCTTCGATTAAATTCATGAAGAGGGTAAAGAAGTCGTTTATCTTGCCGGCGGTTCCGCTCCGCAACTTTTGAAAGTCTTTGCCTGCGGAAGAAAAAGATCGCGGAATTCGTTAATTACTTCGACGATGTTAATACGAAATAATTATAATTTTTTTTTAAGTTCCATCTAAAACCGTATAGATGTTCGCGAAACTAGTATTATTATTATTATTTCTGCATATACGAGTCGCGTATTCCACTCATTTTCTCAATTATAATAATTATTCTATTCGAATTAAAATAGTTTACTTAAAATTCGTTTCCTCATTTTTTCGATCTAAAAGCAATTTTTTTGTCGATGTAATAAAAAAAAAATCGTAAATATGCATTTACCCGATGGTACGAGTGCATTTCTTATCCAAACGCATTGATGCGTTAACGACGCCGTTATTCTTTTAACGACCAAATTTTGTATCTCCATCGTCATTGGCCTCAAACGCGACACGAATCGCAGAAGATATTCCAGTAGATATCGATTGGAGGCATCCAATTTTTGTAGACAATTTCTGGGCCTCGAACCTCGTATCACTATCTGACTTAACGCGTCGACGTCCAGAATTGGTCGTTTTAACGTTTCCAGCCATTCGTAAAGTAATCCCGACAAAATCCGAAGATCGCTCTCCAATTCGAGTCGTTGCCACGTCGAGTATTTATTATTTAAATCGACCTGAAAATTAATGTCAACGACGTTAAATTTATTATTTAACTATATGTGACATCGTTTCAATCGCATCGCGAAATAAATTCTCGACAACGAAAATAAATTTTCGTCGTGTGACAAACAATTTTTTTTGCCCGAAACGACGAATTTATCACCTGATACTTTAGTAATATTTTCTTCGTCTCGTCCGGCAGTGTATTGTGATCGCAAAGCAATGCTTTTATTCCCTCGTCGACGCTAACCACATTGAAATTATTCCGTTGCGCGGCTACTTTTAGATTCATTTGCGATTGTATTTCCTTGTAACAGTCGTTATCGTAGAGCTCCTGTCCTCGAATTCCATCGCCCAGTACCTCGTCCACGAAATTGTCGTCCAAAACTGACGAAATTTAGAATTCGATATATTAGAATTCATTTAACGGATAATTTAGTGGAAATGTAAGTTAATTGATGCGAATTAAAAGGGAAAAATCCGTATATCGATAAACGCTAAATAATCGATATTTTATAATTAACTCGTAAGTTCGTTCATTGATTTATTTTAAAATATTCAAATACTGTACAGTTTTCTATTTTACCGGTAAAATAAAAAAAAAATTTTCATGCATTGCTTTAGCGATCTTTTTCGGGCGACAAAAAAATTTAAGTTCGAAACATCGATTTATGGATGTTAAACAAATGGATATCAATTTCAATTTTTTTTTTTCGATACAAAAAATACATCGATCGTCATTTGCAAATTTGTAAAAAAGTTCAGTCGCTATTTTGACCATAGAATGTCGCTTCGTTGAATAATAATAAAAAAAAAATAGCAACGATCTAATTAAAGCGAAAAAAAATCATCGCTAACCCGGGTAACGCGTGGAGCAGGAAGGCGATTCCGGCGAAGCGCAAAAAACGTCTTCTAGTCTTCGAATATCTTCCGAAGTATCGCGTGAAGAATTACTGTCGGCGCCCGTTTTCGACGCTGCTGAAAGCATTTAAAAAATTAATTATCTCAACTCATATATCGATCTTTTTTATTTTTATCGCGATAACGGAAGTACCTACCGGAACAATCGAGCGAAGAGTCGGAAAGGGATTCGCCCCACGAATACGAGTGTCGCAATTTATCTTTAACGTGTAATCTCTCCAAAACGTTCGATATAAATTTTCGTGTGAACGGTACATTTTCGAGATGAAATTTTATCTCAGACGGCGAATTGTCGTCCTGACAGTCGCAAAGCTGCAATATTCTCTCGCAAATAACGTAAACGATCTGCGATTAGTAATCATCAATTAGAATAATCGGCGATAGAGCAAAAAGGGATCGGAGGGGGAGAAAAAGAGATCAGGAAATCAGATTGTTGTCTGACGAATTTCCTTGGCACACCACTCCGCGATGTATAGCGCTGCCGTATAACTATCACGCGCGCGCGCGCGCGCTATTCATCAACGAGGGTAATTAATCACACGTACTACAGGTATAATGGTAAAAGATAGTTCAAGGTCTCTCCTTACAAACTGTTGGGTAGATTAACCGATAGTGTTTACGTGTATTTCAATACTATTGTATAGTATACATCGGCTGCAGAGAAACAGAAAGTCGTATCTCACGTAATTTACGACGTGAAAAGACTCGCGATACTACGTTTAAATTCTTATCAAATGCTAAATATCGCGTACGATCCGCTTATTTAGTTTTTTCTCGAATTTTTCGCGGCTTTATGCGTTTTACGCAAAATTTTCATTAACGTCCGTGCGAATGATTGTTATGCATTATACATTTGATGGAATGATTTTTTTCCACATATTTTGAAATGTTGTCGATTTTTATTTTTTTTATTTGTTTATCGTAATTGTTAAAAATTTGACTTGGTAGTTGTAGAACAACAACGAATTTTTTCAAATTTAATTCCGATTTTCTTTTCGTAAATTCTATCGTTTGATCGAAAAAAAAAGTTGTAGGACTTTGAAAAAAAAATTATCCACCGGATTTCACGGCTCCGAAATTTGATGGTTGATATCCAAAAAAATTTTAGAAAATTCTATTTTTCAAAATGCAAATTTTCCGAAAATACGAATTTGTCGAATTAGATGAATTATATATAATTATAGAGAGACACAATTTTTATAATAATAAATCAATTTTTTCCGAACTGTATGTCCGAACGTTTGCTCGCGATTTCGATCGAAATTTCTATCGATAAAACAGAATAACAACACGGACCTTCGGAATATGTTTGAAATTTCGTTGCTCGTAGCCGTGGAGAACGTTCGATTGTCGTCTGAGATACGATTGAAGACTGACGGGTTTTCGATTCGGAACATTTCCGCACATTGGGAAGACAGTCATTTGCGGAAGTATGAAGTGTTCGAATTCCTGTATGCACTGTATCTGACCGCGTGTTTGGATCGCACCTGGTCGCTTCATTCGTACGAATCTTATCGCGTCACTCGCTCTCACTCTCAGACTGTAAATCAGGTAGCACGCGATCAGAACTCCCGTTCTGCCGAGTCCTGTGCAGTGATAAAACAATAATTATAACCTTCTCTGCGTACATACTTCCGATAGCGTTGCATACATCGGTAGTTAAAAATTTCGATCGAATCCGTTATCATGTAATCCTATTATCTATTAATCAATAAATCGATAAATTTCGAAAAGTCGATTTTTTTACTATTATTACGAAGCTTAATATCTCTGTTCACAACGTATCGACGAGGCGAGAAAAATGAATTTTTTCGATCTTTTATCGAAATATCATTTAATAAAATAGCTTTGCCGTATTTATTAGAAATAAAGACGAAACCGAATTCGAAAATAATCGATATGAACGTTCATTCATTTTGCAATTCGTAAAAAAAAAACGTAATTTTTTTTTTTTTCATTTTTATATTGAATCGTAAATATTTAATTATTATTTAAATGACCATTTTAATTTTTTTTAAGTTTCATTTTTCATGACCTTTATTCTGTTATTTTTCTTTTTAAAACGCACAAAGCGATGACTTTCGATTAATTTTCACTATCATACGTATCCGTCAGGACAATCGATCGTATCGCGCGTCTGTCGGGGGTCACGATAATCGGTAAATTCACTCAGTCATCCCTGTCACAATCGTCGCTAATTGCATTGCTGTTTGCTTCGTCTGTGTCTCGAAATTTAATGCAACTCGTAGTCACGAAAATAGATGCGATACGACGAACACGTGTTCTCGTGTATATATATAGATATAGCAAAGATAGGGCCACGAAAACGCGCGGAATATCGTGGAATCGTCAATTCTGTAGCATGAATATTTGATAGACAGCCCTTTGGAGATTCCGTGCTGATAGCGCTGCGAACCGATTTCATTTTCATATGAGATAACGAACGCGTGAGTTACGAATATTAATTTACGTTCGCGATGGAGTTCCGTTATAGCCGTTCCACACGCGGTATTACGTAGCAATTTGTTTAATTGCCAACGGCATTGACGAATTTTCTGGGGTTTCGGACTAATAGCGTTTTCGTTTCCACCAAAGTGCTATCGTACGCACAATCGTCAATATTTTAACGAACAATTAGCAAAGAGAGTTAGCACGACGCGAACTTTTTATTTCGAACATTTCGTGATTCGGAAAAAAATTCGTTTTGTAAAGAAATTATATCGCGAAATGATATCTTATGGATACATTTTTTAATTATATTTCTGCAAATATATAAAAAATTATGTTAATAATATAATAATTATTATTATTGTTATGCGTATTATATTATTAATATATTAATTATCTAAAAACGCCGAATTTCATATATTTCAAACATTTTTTACATATACTTTTTTCCATGTGGGGTACGCTAAGGGTTAATGCGGAAGCGACGCAAAAATTTTCAATGTCAGGTTTTGTAAATAAAAAAAAAAAACACGTGACCCTTGAACTCTGTTTTCGATGCTTTAAATTATTATTATTATTATTATTATTATTTACAGTTCACACTTTTTTTAACCATAAAATAGCATTGATTTTTTTTTTTTTTACGATGTGTCGTTAGTTTTTCAATATAATTTTCTCGCTTTTTTTTCATTGCGGTAAACGCGATTTACCTTTATGCGAACGGAAATATGACCCCTATATACTTAACTGAGGGGCGACAATAGACACAGTGATAAAAATTTATCGTCTTCGCGTATGTATTTTCGACGCGAAATTGCAACTTTCTACGAGAAAAAATGGCGTTTTTTCACCTACAGAAATGATTGTACTAAACAGAGAAAACGTGGGGTATAATGGACTACTTTCGGATACTTCGGAGTTTCGTAATGAAAAATACAGTTTTTATGTCGCGATAGTGTCTTTATTTGTGGACAAAGATTTGTCTATCACGCGATATGGAACCCGCATTTCCCTAATTGTTTGTTCTGATAACTCGACTTTCTCGTGAACACATTTCCGAGTTCCGAGTCCTAAACCCCTCGCGGCGTATGCAGCGAGCAGTGTGTATGCAGCGCTATACCCCGCAACTCCGGACGCCGATCGATACATTCTTATCTTAACGTTCTGGACAAAGTGCCCGAACATCCGGTTGCAATTTTTCTTCTCCAAAGTCCAAGGAGAAATACCGGAAGTTGCCGCGGTGCGCGCATTTTTTTTTTTTTTTTTTCCTCGTATCGACGACGATATATGCAATTATCGCACGGAGCCGACTCGAGGGACGACTGAAACGGCTCTTTTCGCTCGAGTCGGTAGTTATTAACGACACGATGAACGAACTCCTTTATCGATTAACGATCAAAACCCGTTGCCACTCCGGCGACTAACCGGAGGAATCTAATTTAGTAATATAATTGTTTTTACCGGCGTGACAGTGAATAGCAACGCGACCTTCCTGCACCGCGAAGGCCACCACTTTCACCATATCCAGTAGTTTACTCATTGTCGCATCGCCGTAGTCCTTCCACGCGAAGTTGTAATAATAGACTGTAAAAAATTGTTCTGTCATTTTAAGGGTTGTTAATGGGGTGAAAAAAAAGGTATCGTATAATTTTTTTTTTTTACCAAATTCAATTTTTTTTTACGAAAAGGCAAATTTTAAATAATTTATTGTACAAATGCTCCTTACGTATCTACAAAAAAAAAAAGTGTTGTTCTGCATATTTCGATAACTATCGATCGCAACAATAAATCGGCAATAATAACGTTAATTACACGTAATCGCGTTAAAAAAAAAATAGATAACTATTATCGAGAAAAACACGTGTTGCAAAACTAACGATCGATTTTTTGGGAAATTTATGATAATTGGTAATATGAGTCACAGAGACGAAAAAGATTCAAAGATAAAAGTTTAGACGCGATTAAGTCACTGAGGTGAAAGCAAATAGGGGCAATTCTTTGTTATCCTATATATATATATGTATAACGCTATTGCGGACTCCGGCGGTACGCCAATTCCTTTGGAAGGACAATCCGTGTTCGCGCACACGTCACTTCACAACGGTAATAGAACTTTGTTTTCGATGTATAGATATAGAAATTTTGCTGCATTGCATGTTTCTCGCTGAACTTCTTCGATCTCCGCCCGACGGTAGGTCAGAGGGGGAATGTGTTTTCAGGTACTCGCGCGCGAGGATGAGACATTTCTCGCTTCTTATCGAACCGCGCGGCTTTAACAAGGACGAGAATCGACCTTCGACCTCCACCGCGGGAAGATGTTCCATTTAATAAATTTCATCCCCCAAAAACCTTTTTTTTATCGATAAAATTTTCCCAATTTTTTTTTTTTTTTTTTCGTAAAATTTTAAACTTCGTTCTGATATCGTAATACTCACTTCCACTTTTCATAAAGTGATTCGGATCGTAGGTAAAACCACTTTCCTCTAAAGGACCACCGCAACTTCCGTGTTCACCCGGTGTCTGCAAATTTATTATCGTCTTTATGCTCCATCCCTGAAATTGCGCTATAACGTTTTTCTTGATCAACTGAGCGGTGTTGGGACGCGCCATCGCCAAAACGTCGTCCGTCACCCTGTAAATAAAATCGACGTATTCCCCGTTGAATAACTCACCCGATCATAATAAATCGGCATATAAAAAAAAAAAAAAGAGTATCGGAATTTTCTTTTTGTTAATCGCAGTTGCGATATTATGTTAACCCTTAAAAAAACAGTCAAACGTATTTAACTCTCATTTTACATCGCCACAATTATTTTAAAAATGCTTGGCAAATTATTACGAAATTTTTTAAATTTTTATAAAAGTTCGATATTTTCGGCTAAAAGATTTTTCAATGTTTACTTCCGTGTAGAAAAAGCGTTTTTTTCATGAAAGCATTTTTGGATTTTTTTTTTTTATACGAAGGTCTTGAAAAAAAGAGTCTTTAAGAACGTATCGTCTGTGTGGAAATATCGGAACTGTCGATTACTTATATGGAATCATTTTTCGACTAATAATTCGTATTGGATAACGATATTTACGTAATTTATTTAAGGGGAATACGGAAATAAAAAAAAAAAATTATAAATATTGTCTTACCAATGCGAAAATATATCCTGTATCGCCATGTGCACCGGATGCCACGCTTTTGGATTCTCGTATTTGCATCGCGAACCACCGCAAAATATAGCGCATTGTATTGCTATCGGGGTGAGTTTACGGAGATTTTCCGATAATTTATTGTAACCCGGTGGCACGACGCAGAGATCTATTCCCGGTTGAAGACTCGCCGGTACCAGGGAACTTACATCCATTCTGCGTCAACAGCACACAGTTTTCGATATATAGAAATTTATTTAATTCATTTATTAAAATGGCGATTGCTGCATCGATTTTCATCCACGTGATAATTTTCATCAGAAATGCATTAAAATCGTCTTTTGCTCGTATTCTCGAATTTTTTTTACACTGAGCAAAAAAAAAAATCGATTGACTAAATCGGCGTTTACTCGCATTCTAAAGAGTTTTTAGTCAGTAAGAAACAAATTTTGGTTGCCGCAGACATATTTTTGTCGAGTGATGACATGAAAAATTGTTTTACCGAATGGAGAACACCGATTTACTTCGTGAAAACATTTTTTTTTTTCGAAGTATATTTCGAAAATTTTTTATTTCAATTCTCACAATTATTCCACAGACAATTTTCCGATTTTTTTTTTTAATTCGCTAAATCGGAAAAATCAGTGCATCTACTCTGCGGTAACGGAATTGAAAATAATAAGAATATTTTAGCATAACAGTCAACAATTTTTTCGCAAAATTTTTGGTTTCTACTCGTTTTTGAATTTTCAATAAAATTTTCGCCACCAAACAAAATCTGTCCGAAAAAAAATCTGTTTCGTTATTATCTCGTAGTAAACTTTCGAATACCAAAAGTATAATTTTATCAATTTCATTTTTAATCCTTTCAAAAATTGGCGCTAAAATTGGCACCAGTAGTTGTAAAAAACAAAAAAAATCGTATTTCGATAGCGCTTTTTCGTATGGTATACTCATCGTTATTTTTCAGTAGATATTCTTTTTTTTTTAGTTGTTTTTTTTGTCTTTCCGTAAAAATTTTTTTTCGTAACTTCCAATAGCCCGCGTCTCAAAAATTTCACTCACTTTTACGAATAACTCTTTGCTGCTGCTATCCATCGCATCACCCGACACAATTTTATTTTTTAATCGTTAATTCACGTTGTTTAAACGTCTGAACGTTTAATGACCCGTTGAATTTCGTTTGAACGGTCGTAATCCGCGTGGTCGGCACGACGTTTCGCGAGCGTCGTGCGCGAAACAACTCGACTCACTGAGTCTGCCAGGTACGGCGAAGAGCCTTCCCCCGGCGGTGGAACGGAATGATCGATGCAAGAAAGAAAAAAAAAACAAAGAAAATACAGTGTAATGCCTCAGTGGTTGTAGTCAAATCAGCCATCTTGCGAGACTCACGTGATACAATTCTCCCCTTCGGAAACGCGAGATTTCAACCCCTGTCGTTCATGAATAAACATCGGTATCTATCTATAATTAATTATATGTACGTCTCTATCTCCCGCAAATCTCGTAATCGTCGTGTGCATTTCTCCCTTTCAACGAGATCGCCGATAACGTTATTTGTCGCTTCGATGTTTTTTTTTTTTTTTTCTTTCAGTAACACATTTAATTTCTTAGTAAAATCGGTACATTTTTACAAGGCAACTTATCGTATAATTCTTATTAAATTAATAATGTAACTGAAAAAAAATCTATCGAAAACGATTCGTGTTGCAAAAAAAAAATTTTTTTTTGTCGATATCGATGTTTTGGGTTTTCGTTAATTGCAGAAAACTGTGAGAAACTTCGCTTTACGGACGAAGTTTATTATCTTTCGGTATTAAAGTTTGTGTTTTTTTATTTTTATTTTCGTATTCGTTTTTATTTATTTATTTTTTTTTGTAATATTGTTTTATCGCATCACGACTGTACTGTAATACTGGTGCGACGCGAAAATAAGCGTCCGATCGATCTTCACAAGAATGGCACTGAGCCTTTGGCATTTTTGTAGTTTTTCGTCCTCTCAAATTATATCATTTTTCATGCAATCTTTTCTATTATCTTTGCCGTGAAAACGCCGGTGAAAAACAGATTTTTTTTTTCGGAACGCGTACTTTGCGAATATCGATTATTATCGATTTATGCATTCATCGAGTCTCAACACCGAATGTTTATCAATCAATGTTACTTTTTCAGTATTTTTTTTCCGCGAAGTATATCTTTATTTTTTTAATAAAAATGAATATCACGAGAGTCGTCGAGTACGTTATCAGCATCGCTTTGGCACTATATACTGTTTCTATCGCGTGCGCCTATTAGCTGATATGGTTCGCCTGGAGTCGTCTTTATCTCACGCGTTTCTTCGCTCCGATGATCATAAATTATTCGGAAAAATCAGAGGGGAAAAAAAGTGCGAAAAAATACGCTAAATTTTTTTTTTAATCAAATTTCTCGCGTTTTTTTCGCGATTTCGAGACATTCGCGTTTAAATTTCTTTTTTTTTTCTAAAAATCATCACAGTCTGTAAAGAGGAAACGTCCAGTGCTTCGCGCATCTCGTTTTCCTTTCACTCGTTCCGCTCGTAACGTTCGATTCTAATTTAAATTTCGTTTTTTTTTTTTTTTCATCGTCAACGTTACGACAAATCTCGTTCTTAATTAGAGTAATAAATGCAGGTAGAGGACATGCCGTCAACACGCAATAATCGCAAAGAAAAAAACGTATGGTTCGTAAATTGTTGTGTATTCGATAAATTCCTAATGCCTCAATCAGTTTTTTTTTTACTATGTACAGGAGAGTCTTCTATTATAGTATATCAAGTCCTTAGTTCATTATACACAATACATAGACTTAGAGATAGCGATAGTACGATACGTGAATCGCGTCCCGAACGGCACGGAATCTCACAATTTTTCTTTTTTTTTTTTTTTTTCTCTCACCGCAGGAGGTCTCGCGTTCGGGTTTACAAAATAAGAGTTATCGGAGAAAAGTAAAATCCTAAAGTCGCTTATTCAACAAGAACTTTGCGCTTCGTTGCAATTTGTTGTTTCGCGATAAAAATCTCAAAAAACAAATTCGATAGTTTTGAAAAAAAAAACAAAAACGCGTCGTGCAACGCAATTCGAAGTCGCGGGGAAAAAAAAGGCACCAAAGTGAAGCGCAAAAGCGCACAAGATTTTGTAAATAATTAATTTCTCGAATATACTTCGAGACTCGAATACTTCGATTTCTCGACTTATGAAAGAAATTAACGAACCTTCCGACATTGAAATTCTTCTCCACGAAAACGCGTGAAAAGCACCAAAAAATATTTTTAACGTTAACCATTCAAAAATTTAATGGATTAGAATTCGTTGTTCGAGGATTCTGCAAAAGCGCTAAAAAAAATATTTTTAAGTGAAATTGCGATTTTGTTAGTAATTGCATTCGAAGTAATGTCGTTGCGAAACAGAAAAAAAACGATAGAGGAAAACGAGCAAAAAAATTAATATCCTCATCATTGATTTTTCGATCGTAATAATCGATAGGATTCTCGCAAATTTTTTCAAAAACCACGAAAGTGCCATTTAAAATACGAATTAAATAAAAAAAAAACCTAATTAACAGCGTGAAAAGTTTCAAATGCGAGTCCAGTGCCATCGGGTTTTATGAATCATTCGTCACGGCAATCTCGTGTTTGCAACGTCGTTTGTGAATGTTTAACAATCGACGCTATACGGTAGGCTGGTGTACATTACCATTTAATATTTTTTTTTTTTTTTTTTAGCAATATATTAACGATAAGTTATAGATTTGGGTCTTGGCTCGGGGCTGTGTGCGGGACGTATACACGCGACGAAACTTCCGTCACGAGAGACATTAGTAATTGATTTTTTTTTTTTTTTTTTCATTAAATATCTTTACTGCAAAAACCGCCAAAACGCTTACGGAATCGATGTTTCGTCGAGATAAATACGTGTCGAGAAAACGTTGCGACAATGATACATCGCGCGCGATCCGTCCGCCGCCAACGCGTCCGAATATCGCGATACATAATCAACTTATAGAAATCCGACAATTATGGATTAAAGTTTTATCAACGCTTACAATATGTCTGCGCGAACGTATCGGCGAGTGGACGGACTTTTGGAATACCAAAGAATCGCCGCCTCGGAAGCGAACATTTTTTTTTATTGTTGTTTCGTTAAGTTTGTGAATACCTTTTAGGCGTATAATTGAATTATTCGTCGCCCCGTTTTTTCGACACGAGTGTAAAACATCGCGATACATTTTTAATTTTTTTTTTGTCTTTTTTTTTTTCGTTATATCGAAGAAATTCGTTTGGCTTTTCAAGAAGAGACAAAAGGAGGTTCGAAAAATTGTTGGGAAATATAGAGGATTTGTCGATAGTGGACGGGGGAGCTGACATCTAATCGTTATATCCCGATATACGTATATATATAATGATATATATATATGTATAATATGTATATGAATACACAGTAAATTTGTTAATTTTTATTTAGTTGATTTTTTTTCCATATCATCCGCACGAGTTGTCGTGTTAAGTGATTTTTTTTTTCATTTTTTCGTATTTATACTGCTTTTTATTTTTATTTATTCTCTGTTTGCTTTTTTTTTCTCAACGTGTGATCTCGGGCCGGTCGTGTGTCTCTCTGTATGTGTGAATTTTGAAATTTATTTCAGTTTTTTTCTTTTTTTTTTCATTCTCGATAACTCTCGCGTTTTTTTTTTTTTTTTATTAATTTATTTTCTCAATCGATCTGACGATATCGAAAGCATTTTTTTTCCTTTCTCAATCGTTCTTTCGCTCGCGTACGTTCGCTTTTCGTACAATTTACAAATTCTACTTCTTGGTTTTTTTTTTTTTTTTTTTTCTTTCATTAATTCTTCTTCTTTATATTCGGTACGAATGAATACGAAACTACTTATAAGATAAACGCTAAACTACTATACAGATGCTAATCCGAAGATGTGTCGTGTATCCGTGTCGTGTATCTGTGATATCGGTTCGATACGTCAGGCTATAGCTTCTTCGCGGGCCTTTCAAACGTTTCGATATTACGAAAGCGCCGCTTTTCTGTGGTCGCGTGTCGCGCGCCGCTGAGTTCGATAACTCCGTTGTATCTTTTCGCGTGACGATTGTCGTAATTTCGGAAATTTACGAGCCGTCGACAAATATGCGGTTCGGTCGAACGATTAATTCATTTTTTTTCGTATGTAAATCCATTTGGAAAATCGTCAGCGACGCGCGCATGCGCGTACATTCGTAATCGCATTCTATACAATAGTCGTATTAAACGGACGCTTTTTTTTGGTAATATCGTTTGAATTTTCACCGTCGTACATGAGAACCGACACCCGGCACCGCACGACCCAAATCCACCCCCCTCCCCCTTCCTTCCCCCCTCCGACCCTCACCTCTCGCGCGTTCGTCATCGTAATTTATTTTCTAAACATACGCCATACTGGCATCGACCGAACTTTCACTACTCTCTACGATCGTTTTTATTATTAATTATCTACAACGCGCTTATGTGTACACTGTACATACGCCCGCGAATGACGTTGCGGATACGAAGAATTTTGCAGTCGCGAAAGATTCGATTTTCTTTTTTTTTTTTTTTGGACATCAAAAGAATAATTGTCGATATTAGTTAAGTGACTTTTGAAGTAAACAATACATGCGTAACATAAAAAAATAACACAAATTTATAGCTATCGAGTATATAACAATTATAATGGAAGTATCGTTTTTTCTTTTTCGTTTATCCAATTTTTCTTGAATTGCTGTTTTTTTTTCGTTTCTCGTGATGTTTCTGTGATAATAATTTTTTTTATCATTTTTGAAACCGATTTATCGCGATTGATAAAAGAAATTTGTTAAAAAAAAATCGAAACCAAAAAAAAACTCGTAAACGAGTTCGGTAAATGATTTTTTTCTTTTTTTTTTGTTTTCTTTGTTTATTATTTCTCAAAAAATCAGCGTATCCGCGACGACGATCGGCAACGGCGTACGTCGAGACTGTTTAATCGCCGATGGCGAAACGTTAAGAATTGTCGATGAAAATATATCTCACATCGGCGAATAAATTTTATTTATGTATATAAGAGCGACAAAGGGGAAACTTCTGCGAGACGTAAATTTACGACGATTCGAAACATTTCGCAGCCGACGAGACGATATATATATAATATATATATAATAGTTACGCTATTATGTATATAACACATATGTATAACTCTATAGATAGTCCGTAATATCTATATGTATACATAAATCCGTACGAAATATACAGGAAACCGAAGCCTCAAAACGAAGAAAAAAAAAAAAAGAAAAAAAAAACGAAAAAAATTACAAATCGTTGTTCGTTAAATTGCTTGGATAAAGATATGGATCGATGGATTGCCCCGGGGATTCGCCAATCTTCGATTGACGCCCACACGCGTTCCCTTTGCTACGTTTACTTATCTTTCATTCTTTTCTCACGTCCATCACGCATACACACGCACACTGAATCCTTCTCTCGTTTTCTCTTTCTCTCCCCTTATCAATAAATTTCTAATCGTTACAATCTTTTCAAAAGTCTTTTTTCAACCGCTTTCGAAATCGCGGTTTGGATATGGTGAGTGAGTTGGTTTTTTTTTTGTTGTTGTTGTTTGCTGTTTGTTTTTTCTTCTTCGATTCCTTCCCGAAACTCAAGCCGAGATGATTTTTTTATCTGGTAGTTTCTTCATTTTTTTTTTTTTTTCGAGGGCGTTTTACGGCGCTCGTCGGGGGCATTTTGATCGGTCGTACTACGCCTCGATCTGATCCTCGGTGCTCATTATGTCCGGTGCCATCGATAGGTCTTCAGCCATATCCTCGTCTTGACCCGAATCCTGTCCGTGACTTTCCGGATATTCTCTCTCGTCCACCGCGTCCTCGTCGTTCTCCTGCTCCGTCGGCGCTTCGAGCATCTCGCGCTTTATTAATCTCGACAATTTTCCGCCCTCCGGACTTTGGCCTTCTTGTTTTATGTGCATTCCTGGTTCATCCAGCGACGACCTTTGAAAAAAAAAATTTCGGATATTTTTGAGATTTTTCGAAAAATTAAATTGCGGGGATTTTTATGATTTTTCGCAAAAAAGAAATTTCGGGTATTTTTGGGATTTAAAAAAAAAATTCTGGACTTTTGACATTTTTGGAAAAAAGAAATTTCGGGGATTTTTGAGACTTTTCGAAAAAAAAAAAAAATTCGCGACTTTTTTATATTTTCAAAAAAAATAAAAAAATCTCGAAGCTATTGAAATTTTCCAAAAAAACAATTTGAGAATTTTTTAGTTTTTCCGAAAAAGAAATTTCAAGAATTTTTGAGATGAAAAAAAATTTGGTAAAATAAAAAATTAAATTTGAATAGAATAGATTTTTTTTTTTCGAATTTTGGATTTTCATTTAATTTTTTTTGAGGATATATTTACATCAAGTCGTTGTGAGGTAAAACGTGTTCCTTGTCGGGACTCGTGGCCGTCGACGTGCACATTGAATTGTTCAGAAATCCCATGTTCGACTCACCGAGCGCAGCCTGAAAATACTCAAATTGCATTAGACGATTAGTTATCACCACTTCTGAAACGTAGAGGTAATTTTATCATATTATTTCGATCATTCGTATCGCTCGTCTCGCATTTTATTTTTTTATACAACGTGTTACGCATCCCTTGCGATTTTTTTTGGAAATTAAAAAACTAAAAAATGAATTTTTTTTAGCTCTGTTTTTGTAAATGGAACTTAAAATGGAAAATAAAAAAAAAAAGTAGAATTATAAAATAGAGAAAAAAAAAAGTTTCGTGTTTCAATTTTCGGGTATTTATAATCGATCTTTTCCATGTCATCTAATAGACGATATTCTATACAGCAGATTTTTTTTTTTTTTTCATGTTTTTATGCCGTCGGTAACTATTCGAAATTCTCTCGGAATCCTATGGATTAGTTGCATTATCGGAAAAAAATTAATTGAAACATTTATTTGCGATAAAAAAAATTAATCACGAATTTGATAGTTACCTGGAGGTTGGCGTTCAGCGCGTCGCCATACATCGTCGGGCTGTGCGTAAGCGTCGGACTCTTCGAAGGTACACCCCTGTTATTATCGACAGAAAACGAGCAATGAATCATCGAGGCAATGACAGAGATTTTGTTTTATTTTAATTAATTTTTTTTAAATTAATTCCTGAAAGAGTTATTAATCAGCGATTGAAAGTTACATGTAAAAGAAAAAACATATATGTACAGGTGATAGAGGAGAGTATTGCGTTAGAAAGACGGGAAGGAGACAGATAGATAGATAGAGATATAGATATTATTATCGAAAGAACGATGTGTGTACTTGGAGCGTATAATTAACAGTAAAATTACATGAAAAGGATGAATAAAGATAGATAAAAATTGTATAGATAGAAGGATAAAGAGAATACGAGTAGATAAATATATTGAATATATATATATAATTTTTAAAATATCTACAGTAAAGTTATATATAAAAATTGGAAAAAAGTTCAAAGAGAATAATTGAAAGAGAATTTTTTTTTTCCTTACCGACGATGTTTACAATCGGATGAAAAGCCAACCATTGGATCGACAGTGATCGAGAGAGAGAGAGAGTTTAGATAGAAAAAGATTTTCAAAAAATTCTAACGAACGCTTACATTTTTTTAAATCGATTTTTCCGACGGAGTTGTGATTTAATTAATATCGAACAACTTCGCTGGTTAACGATTAAAAATGTGTGATATTCACTTATAAACGGCTCGGGATTACCTGTACTCACCTGTCCATCGTATCCAATAGGTTTTTTTTTTTTTTTTTTTTTTCGAATAATCGAGAGACCGAGCGTTTTTTTTACTCCTCGCAAAAATCGTGTTGATTTCGACGAGCAGTTAAATTCATTGACAAACGATAATTTTTTTTTTTTTAATATTTCGTTGAATAATCATTTTTATCGTTTGTCATTGATAGAGCGATAATGAAGTTCATGCGAAGAATAAAATTGTTCCTGAGGCCGTTTATTAAGAGACATCGAACGTTCTTGCAAGCGAATAATAATAATAACAATATAAAAAGTGTGAAAAAGAGTTAAAAATGTAAAAGTGTATAAGAGTTTTGAAAAAATTACGAATAATCATTAAAAAACACAAACATACTTATCCGCAACGAGAGGATAAGTATATTGGTTATTTATACAATATAAGTATATAGAGAATTATTAAAAAAAAATTTTTTAGTAAAATATATTTCACCATTAAAATTAATTGATCGATACCTGAGTGACAAAAGTCGAAGATAGTAATAGATCGTCGTGGGGAGACTCCGTCGGCGCATCCGATTACGTATATTTAACAACACACATTACACTTGTTACGCATGCGCAATTAGCCTCCAAAAACGCGAACATTCGCTCATCGACACATTCGTACGATAGGGAAAATCGCAAATTTCAAGCAATCGATCACAAAAAAATATCGAAAAAAAAAATTCCAACAACAATTTCTACTAAAATGAAAGTTCTTTTCGGTACTTTCATTTTTTACGTAAACGCCAAAAAAAAAAACTAATACTCGACTGATCGCAAAATAAAAAATTGAACATTTTGGGTACAATTATAATTGGATGGGGAATTGCCGGGCCGAACATTCGTACCGGGAATGACGCAATCACACTTTTGCTATGACAAGACACTAACTTAAAAAACGGCACCACAAAAGCACCACGAAAGCACCACGTAAGCTCGGCGAGTTCGAGGGGACGAGGGTTCGGGACGCTCTTCTTTCATTTTTTTTTTTTCGTTTTTTTTTTTTTAATCTCGTCTTTTTCCATGCGTGATTCAGCCGGATCTAAAAATATATCGGGGGTGTAGGGGGTTCCTGCAGCGATTTACCAATCGTCCTGTTGCTGGGCTTCTGCAGGTTGTTTTTCGTGCAGCGGATGGGTCGGAGCGTTAAGCGCTCTCGGGGATTCACGAGCCTTCGTAAGGGGATCTATACCTCACTTGGACCTTTACTACTTAAATAATTTTATATTATTTATAAAATAATTTTATTATTATTATTATTATTTATATTATTTATATAGGAGAAGTCGTTTAAATTTGGAAAACCCGCGATGTATTAGTTGAAAAATAATCACGCGATCGGTGCATCTCATCGTCAAATCTACTTATGTCCGTCTGTATTACTGTTTCTGTTCAGATAACGCGATATTCTATCGTCAATTACTTAATTTAGCAATTTTTCAATTTCTTATACTTCGCGCTTAAACGCGGAAATTACTTTTTTTTTGCTGGCATTCGTATCTCCGATAAAAATCATCGAAATCTTTGATTCCAATGCAATTTTAATTTTTATAAAGTCTTCATTATGGACACGCAATCGGGACGCAAATGAGGTACATCTCCTTAAAAAATACGATAGAAACGACAGAAACCGGAAAATCGAGATATCGATAATTGATTTTTTTTTCATTACGATGTTCATTGATACAAAAAATACGCAATAAAAATCGATTATTTTACGTAATATCTCGGAAAAAAAATTAATTAAAAATAATCATTAATTGATGCGATAATTGAAAAACTTATGGGACAGTAACAAAATTTTTTTTTTTTCGAACGTTTTCTGTAGTTTTCTATCGATATTTCGCCAATGGCAGTGTAGGGAACGGAAGTGACGGGGCAAACGGATTTTGGAGTATAACGGGATTTTTTTTATATATATGATAAACCGAAAGCGGAAGTACACTAAGTACCAGTCGGCCACTACGAGGATATAATACGCTTCTTTATCTCGGGTAACCCGGGGCTCTTATGCAAGCAGGAAATTTTTTTTATTTCTCGAACATAGTATTTATAATTCTACAGAAATAATTCGGGCGAAGGGTTTGGGCGAAGGATTCTACGAGGCGGTCTCGAGGCAGGCAATGATGCGTGGAATCAACTTTTTTTTTCCTTTTTTTTCATTGGTTGTTTTGGAATTGGGAATGAACCGCGGAATGCAAACTCCTGCTGCCCGTTACCACGCGATATTCCAAATCTATAATTTGTCATCCCTTAATATTCAAGAATTGTGCTGTAGGCGCACGGAGGAACATTCTACTCGATCGTCCTTGCGGCCGTTCTTCACCGACAAAATATTCAATAATTTCACAAAACGAAAAAAAAACAAAAAAATCAATTTAATAACAAAATTATCGCTTCAACACGATCCAAAATAAAATCCAAAAAAATCGTCAAATTCTTTTCGATATTCCGAAATTTTCGAAAAAAAAAAAAAAAAATCCGTGAAAATTTGAAAACCGATCTTTTTCGATTTAAAATTTTTTTTTTTAATTTTTAAGACATTCCGTCAATAATCTTTGGGGTGAAAAATCAGCTGAACGGTGATAAAGACGTTTCGTCAGAAATCGTAGAAAAGAGGAAATAAAAAGATCGGAGAACGGGCAGCAGGGGTAGCGATTCTTTGAGCGTTGTAGACAACGACCAAGCGATTCGTTTCTTGATAACCGTGACGAAAAAAAAAAAATAAAAAAAAAAGTAATAATAATGTTTATCACGGTTGATAATAAGAACGTCGCCGTCAGCCAGCCAGCAGAATTCTAAAAAGTGGTAGTGCTTACTGTGCGGAGAGGTGGGGTGGAGTGGGTGATGGGGTTGGGTCATATTTCCTGGGGCGGCCGCGGGACAGATGCCGCCGCTTTACGAACTCGGCGTCGTCCACCATCCAGAATGACCCAAAGTCGTCCTCAAAGCGCACAAAACACTTGTGCAATGATAGATTGGTGCGGATCGCGTTCTGTATACACAGACAAGACCACCAAGAAATAGAGAAAAGAGAGTAAAAAAGAGTCAAGAATTTGTGTTTTTTTTTTTTTTTTTTCGATTTTTTTACGATCTTTCGACGATCATCGCGCCAAGTTTCTGGCTTTTCGTTCTTTTTCGGTTCTCGTTACTTTTCTCATATCTATTCTTTGCTGTCGATCGATGTATTAACGATCGACATGAGCAAAACGAGTGCTCGTCTCTTTCTCTTCCCCGTGTGGCTGCTCCGTCATCCCGGCGGTCCGCATATCGTCACCAATATTCGGTTTTTTTTTTTTTTTTTTTTTTTTTTTTTAATAAACAGTATAGTAGGCAGTAAGTAAGTATAATATAATATTAAATATGAGAGATAGAGAGATAAGAGAGTGGAATAGTAATAATAATAAAAAAAATATGAAAAAAACAAATAACGACACAACACCATTTACTATAAGAAAAATCGTAAAGTAGTGGGTGTGGAGAAATATATTTAAAAAATCGTGACTGTGGTATATTATAATTCTGGCCTCTCGTATGGTTTTTTTTTTTTTCCCACACTACCTAAACACGTGCAACACACACTTAGTACCGTAATTCGCTTCGAGTTTTCGTTTCTGTATTTTTTTTTTTTTTTCGTTCGATTTTTTTTATCGTCGTTGTGTCTTATCATTGATTTTGGCTTTCCAAATAGATAAAAAAAAAATCATTATAGAGATATACGCGCGACAGTTCGTCCGGCGAGAGTCGGTGATTCGCAAGGGCCTCGTATCGACTCGAGTCCCCCGGTCTCTGTATATATATTATAATATATCATTATATATATATATAAGAAAAAAAAAATGTCCACCGCGAGAATTTTGCGGTCTCCTCCATTAGTTAGTCGCTGCAAAGCCCACATGCTTGTTAAGCACACACTTTCTACTACTGGTTCCACTCGTTCGCACCTGACGCTCTCAACTCTCTCACACTCGTCACTCGCAATCGTTCGTTCAAGAAAATAGATTTTTTTAAACTCTTTTTTCTTGCGATATAAAAAAAAACACGGACACGACGGGCAAAAAATTTGGTCTCACGCACGCAAGACGACGGAACACCGGAAATTAGGGCCCTTCGAGTCCCTTTTACGTAAAAAAAAAAAAAAAAAATCGATATATCCGATTTCGATATAAAACGGAAAAAAATCGATTGTGAAGTTAATATTCGCGATCCGAGTACCTCGAAGGGTCCGTAACCGGTGGACAGACAGACGGACACAACACAAGCGACGATCAGTAGAGAGAAAATACGACCTAATTAATTAACATAAGTAATATGTAGAGGTATATATATATATAAATAGTATTATATAAGTTAAAATTTGAGTGTATGAAAAAAAGGTATATATACATATATAGTTACGAGAGAGAGAAAAAATTGTGATAAAAAGGGGTCGGCGGGGGGGTCGGGCGGGCGGTTGGGGGGGACATCTAGCGACAGCATGTGAACGCATAAAGATATATATATATATGTGTTCACATGAAAAAAAATGCATCGGGGTTCGGTGATCGGGCGATTGGTGGTGATTACGTGTGTGTAAAATGGGTATAAAATTCGCACACGCGTGTAATACGGGTCATGACGATGATATACATGTACACATCTCACGCACATCAAAGTCACAATAATCGTTAAGTATATATGAAGTATATAAATATATCAAAGAGAAGACATATTATAAGAAATATACAGTTAGAAAAAACGTCACTATAACTAACGACGAATGAGAGTATTAAAAAGAGAGTATTGTGTAAAAAAGACGATAAATATCGAAGGTATACGTAGAAAAATAAGTATACGTGAAAAATAAATAATGGCGATACGGAGGGTTTTCGAGGGACGATAGCAGTTTGTGAGAAGAATAAACATGTAGAAGATATATATATATAAATTAATTATGAAAGATATCAAATTTTTTTTTATACGAAAAAAGGTATCTAAAACGTGAAGGAAATTTTTGGTGAAAGGTTTTTTGGGCTTTCGAGGTGCGGGTCGGATTGTGGGGGATGTAAATGTTTGTAGCGAAGAAAAAGTGGATTTTTTTTTTCTCCTTTTTTTTGTTTTTTTTTTTTTTTTTGGGTTTTGGTTTTAATAAATATTATAGGTAAAATAGAAAATTGAAATATTGATATATAGAGTATATATATATATAATATATGTAGAGATAGAGAGATAGGATAGAAGAATAAGAGAGAAAAAAGATAGACGCGCGTGTCGGGGGTAACGTACCCAGTCGTGCTGCAAGCGCGTTGAGGACGTCTCTTGTAAAACTCCACTTCGTCCACCGTCCATACGGCCCCTTTCACGTTTTCGACTCGCATGAAACATTTGTGGAGAGACAGGTTGTGTCGCACTGCGTTCTATACAAAATAATACACAGACTAAATAAGCAACGCAAAAACGAACGAAGCCAAATCAATTCACGACTCGACGCTCTCGGGCTGTTAGTAGTTTTGTCAACCAGTTGTTTGATGATTGATGGATTTAACGATGAATCAGCGAAGTTTCGATTTCCGCGACGACGAGTCGTGCGAAAGATAATCGTAACGAGATAATAAAATATGATATGTATTATGATGAATTTGAATGAACCGTCGCGTGTGTCTGTATGAAGGATGACGAGGTATGTCGAGAGACTGTGGGGAAAGTGCGGTTTTTCGTCGGTCGATCGGTGTGGCAATGTGAGTTGCGAAAATTCGGTAGTAATTTTTTTTTTTTTCTGGATATGTATCGTATTTATTCTAAGAAATAATAGTTAATTCATGTAATGAAAATCATAATGAAGAGCATGTCGCGTTAAAGTGGCAATTAGTTGTTTTTTTTTTTTTTCTTTTTTTAAGAGATTCACTGCTGTTTTTTTTTTTTTTTCTGGGAATCGGTTATCAAAATGTTGATAAACGGCGGTGAATCTGTTAAAATGGAAAATAATTAAAAGAAAATAACATTTGTATACTCGTGTTTGACGTAATGTCAGAAAGAATACAACGAAAAAAAGAAATTGTGAAAAAAAAAATTAAAATAAAAAAGTGGAACGATTAATCGAAAGATAGAGAGATAGAGACACGGTATGTGGCATTCCTGTATCTGTTAATGCAGAACTAAGTATCTATAACTAGGGAAAACAACAACAATTATTCATGCCGCAGGGCTGAGAACAAATGAGGATCCGAAGTTCTCCGATCGCCAGCATCGTCTCTCCGTGATATCTCCCGGCCGCTCCTTGCTGTGTGGGCGCTCCCTTCGTCGCGATAAACCTGTTGTGTAGTTTTTCCCTGTCGTAGATTCTCTATAGAATCTTTTTGGAGGTTTTTTTTCGTTTTGTTTGTCTCTTTCGTTTATCTTATGTTTTTTTTTTTAGGTTTTTTTTTTTTTTTTTTTTTTTTTTTTTTTTAACACAGAACCATGCGAGGCGAAGCTTTATGGCAAACGTCGATTACTCACACACACCCTTCGCACACACCCACGCAAACGCGTCCCCATTCTTTCAGAAAAAAAAAAAGAAAGAAATTAAGTAGAACACTTCTATGGTTCAAAATTTCGCATCCGCGATTCCCTTCCAGTTTTTTTTTTCTTTTTTTTTTTCTAGTAACTTTTCTTTTTCGTTGTATTCTTATTTTTTTTTTAATGGATAAATTGAGGATTTTGTGACTTTTCGTGAAACGTTGCACCGGAAAGGTACCGCGAAGCACTCTAACATATTTCTACCCTTTCATCAAAATCCCTCACTGTATAAATAAAGAAACTTTGTATCACGTACTATCGAGAGAGTTGGACATTCGACGAATAAAACGTTTACGGATAATCACTTTTATCTGCAATTCAACAATTAATCGGATTCAATGGCGTTAATTTCACTGCAATTTCGAAAATTCTTCATTGTGCAACTCGACTGCTATCGACTCGTAAAAATAAAAGAAAAACTGCCGGAATCCCCAATCAACGATTTTTTTTTCGTGTAAATACAATGAATGATTATTCTCAACCGCTTATTCGTTATTAAATTTGTCATCCGAGAATTTCGAATGAAAAAAAAAAAATGTCCAAAATCTCTCGTTGCGACGAGTATTCCGTTTCGTCGCGCAGCCTGTTGACGAATTATCGAAGTACATTAAAAAAAAAAACAATGCATCTCGATATCCTCGTAAAATCGTCTGAATCCAAAACAATTTGTATCACTTGAAAGAATATGGATATCGCTTTTTTTTTTCTTTAACTCGTAGACGACGACGCAATTTCGCGAACGAAAATTCCTTTTCGTTTATACGAATTGCGAATGAAAAAAAAAAATTGTCACGTCGTTTCTTTTTCATTTCTAAGCTGAAAGAAAAAACTTTCGCGTCTATATTTCGTTTTACTGTGATTGTGAAGTTATACCTTCCACGTTGCGGCGTTCCGCCGGAAGTAGCAGAAGGTATTCTGGAACCAGTTGTAAATTTCGTTGAGTGTCAGCTGCTTGTCGGGCGATTCGATGATTGACTGAAAAATCAAAGATACTGTTAATAAAAAAAATCAAAAAATATATAAAAAAAAATGCCAAATTCCAAAACCTTCGCTCATACGGCGTTTCGAACGACGAGTTCTCGAATTTTTCATGTAAAAAAAAAAACCATTGACCGACCTGACGTATTAACGAGGCGTACGTGAACGGCGGTCTGACATCGGCGTTCTTGTAGAATTCTCGATTCCGTTGAATTTCTACGAAAAAAAAAGAAAAAAATTAGAAAATCGTTATTAATAATTCACTCATAAATAATCGACAACCAAAAAAAAATAAAAAAATCCATCGTTAAACAGCGCACTGCTTTCGTTTGCACGATTCAGTGCTTAAACGATTTTTACGGTACAATAATCGACGATCTTGTCGAATGAAAAAATAATACAAATTTTTTCGACGATCGACCGAGAATTTCGGAAACGAAATTGTAGTTCGTTACATGTCGGATACAATTGAAAAATAATGTAAAAAATATATATCGAAAAATAGTGAAATTAATCGTCGCGAATGGATAATAGATATGGGATATTAGGGAGCGGATCGTCGGCATGCAAAGAACATAATTTCGGAAAAATTTCATCATTGGATAGAAGTGTTGACAAGTACCTTGTTGGACGTCAAGACCCGCGCGCTCCAGCATGTAGGGCAGTCCTACACGGTGGGGAGGGCAGGCAGCACAAGAAACGAATAAACAAGAGAAGCATTCGATAAGAGAAAAGAGATCGGCGGCAGTAGTTTGTGGCGAAACAGATACAATTCGGGAAAATACGATGCAAGGAGGAGTCGTCTCGATATTTGTTCTTCCAAAACATTTTTTAAGCCAAATTTTGGCAAAGAAAGAACCAAAACTAACATTCCCTTTATAAATCGTTAAGACATCGATCGGCGAAGTGTCGAGTTAATTCTTAAGCTATAACCATTCAGTTAAATGCTAAGCTACGCGAAGATAAAACTATAATAACAAATTTGACCGCAAAAACGAAAACCGCGAAAAAATGTGCGATTAGTTCCCCTTAAACAAAGTTAATTCTTTGCAAACTCATTGCTATACTTTTCTTATCAACAAAATATAAACTCTTCGATTCCGGAATCACTTTAGTTTTCACGAATTTCTTGGATATAAATATTAATGAACATTTTTGTAATTCGTATAACTTAAGAAGAGTGTATCGTTACAGTGTAATTTTGAAATATAATTTCCGATAATTCCGGAAAATAAAAAAATCTGAAAAAAGATCAATAATATAGAAAGTCTTAAAATCAATTAATAAATTTTGCATATCTTTCGCACGATTATTTTTTTTTTTCAGATTTTTATCATATCGGCAAATCTTCGAAATTCGCTTTCGAAATCTCACTTTTCGATGGAAATATAACGATATACTTTCCTGAACTTTATTGCGTCAATTATCGAAAAATTGAGTAGTTTCGGAAATTTCGCGCCGGAGGAACAAAAAAATTGAATGAAATTCTTTCGATTAGCTTTTTCGAGATATTCGTTTGTTACCTTAACTTCATTTGATTTTTAACTGCGATGTTTTGCGGTTAGTGGGGTAAGAATTCCAAATTATTTAATTGGGGGACAGAGAGGAAGAATTTACGGCGAAAGGATCTTCTTACCTCCGGCCAATGAATGCGCTGATTTATCACTGATTCTTCTTCGTATGGGTCCCGCCATACTGGTTATACTTGGCATACCGGACATACTGCCCGGCATATTGGGCATTGGCGGTATACCTGGCATATTCGACATGTTAGGCATCGTTGGCATCGGTGGAACTCCCGCGGACGGTGGCAATTGACCGCCTCCCGGTGACCTCACTGCCGAGACGAGCGCCGACATCGACACAGGGGATACTTGCGAAACGCCAAAGTTCGGCGGCGGTTGACTCATCATTCCCGATGACAAACTCAACTTTGGTAAACTCGATCCCGTCTGCAAATCGAAAAAATTCGTGAAGTCACTGAATGAAAAATGAAATTCGAGAAAAAAGGTAAAATCCACGACGATTCATGGCAATCGAGAAAAAGAGGGAAAAAAAAATTTTAAAAACGTTGCATCCAAATGTGTAATGTGATTGGATTTTCAAATTTTCTTCGTACGAATGAATTTTGAATTTTACAAAATTTCGCTACAAATACCTTTTTTGTTTTTTAATTATTGCATTTATTGGTGCATCGCATATTAGTCTAACTTTTTAAAAATTATTTTTATTTTCGGAACTGAATCGGAAACTTTTTTACAGTTCGTGAAATAATTAAAATTTTTTTCGCGAGTCGTCAATTTTTTTTTGAAAATTTTAATATCGCGTTTTTTTTTTCTTTCTTAAAAAGCTACAAAAAGTTGAAAGTTGAAGATTTTTCGTACTGCTCGTTGGAATGTCGCGTCGCACCGTAACTCGGGATCCTCGAGAAAAAGTTCAGATCCCCGGAAACGACGCGATAATTATTCCCTCCTTTTCGAAGCACAGAGTTTCTCTGATTCTTTCTTTCACTTTGGTGCCGCGAGTTTAGCGAGAAAAGCGTCGGGGAGAAGTGGAGTGAGGAATTCGGGAAGAAAGACAGGATATTGCCGGGCTGTGGGTAATGCGATATTGGTATTCTCCGACTGCGCAACTTGTTAGGGGTTTTAATTAAGGCGATATAAATCGCCGCGACGGCCGCGAAGGATCGCGCGGGAGCGCACGCGCGCGTAGAAACGGTTCCGCGATGAATTATTAATTACAACTTGGTGTATAAATTAGCGCGGTTCGGTGGTCCGGAGCCTCGCATCGGCATCGCCATTCGGTATATACGCAACGGCGTTAAATCCGAAACTCGCGCGGAAGGGGGACGCGACGTTGTTTGCCCGACGTCCGGGAAAACGACGGCGCTGCGGGATGCAAACCGCGTGAATCCTTCTCCCGGGAAACTCCTCGTAAAATTTCAGCGTTAATCGCGAACTGTCGCGCTGCGGTTTTCTCCTGTGTATTTTGTATAAAGTATAACGCGACACTACGATTTATAAATCCTCCACCGCGTGACAACGCAAAGTTCCGCAACAACTACAGTCTCTTCGTGTTTATTTTTCATTTTTTTCAATGTTTTCTCGAAATTCTGTAATATAATGTGAAATTTCACGAAAAATTTCATAACTAAATTAAACAATTGATCGATTAAAAAAACAGCGATTTTTTTAATCGATTTTTTTTAATGGACAAAAAAAACAGCGATTTTTTTGGCGATTCCGATTTCCGGAACTGCAGAACTTTACTGTTGTCTCCGATTTCCGTAATTTCATTTAATAAAAAAAAACTTCCGTTATAAGTTTATTTATGAATTTGTAAGAGGCGATCACAGCGCTAATAAAACGATAAAAGGACCTCAATCGCTGTCTGTCGATGAACTCTCGTTATCCGCGAACTTTTTTTTATTACAGCGCCGATCTTCGTTTCCCGAGGGTTGCATTAAAAATCGCGAATGAACGACTTGAGAAATAGGAGAAAAAAAAACTAACCGAGGATTCCGACGATTTCGGAGGCTCCGGTGATGCCATTTGCTTCGCCACGTGAAGATGATGCATCATAGCGGTAAGTCTGTCGCGTTCCTTCTGCAACTGAATCTCCAATTGTGAGACAACTTGCATCTGAACTCTCGCCTGCGCCGTCGACCTGTCGTCGAGTGTGTGTTCGGTGTTCAGGTGTCTGAAACATTAATCACAGTTAACATAATTTGCGTAAAAAAAAAAAAAAAAATTCTACTCGAAGCAAAAATCTTAAAGAACCAAAATAACACATTAGAAACTCAGTTGACGTCTTCGTCATCAAGTAAAATTTGTTTTTGATGTCGCCGAATTTAGTTTCCGCGAATTCCCAAAGTTGCCATCGTTCCCATTAATGCTGTAGGTGAATATAAGAGTAACGAAGACACAAAGTTCACGAGGCTTTGTTAAGACCGCGTCGAAGATGCGGCAAAAGCTTTCGGGGGGTTGGGGTACCGTTGGGGCGTCAGGAGGTTTGGAAAGAGCTGAGAGGAGTGCGGAGACTCGGCGAGTGACGACGACGAGGTGGGATTAGACAGAGAACCGTAACGATGCGGTCGAATGTCGTGAATATTAATGAGACAAAGGTAATTAGCGTTTTTTTTTTTTTTCGTTTTTTCTTTTTTTTACGTAACGGCTTGTTTGCGGCGGGGGGAGGGCGGTGGGGATGGTAGAGGACGAGAGTTCGGCGGGTCTGAGTTCGCAGCGACGGCTACGTGATTACTAGGGATTGCCGAGGAAATGGACTGAGGGAAAGGGAAACCTTTAGTCGGAGATAGCAAAAGCTCCGCCACGAAGGCAAAGGCGAACCGGATGTCAATGAGATACGCTGACGCGAGCGATTCTTCTTCACTTTCTTTCGGTCCAATCTTCCAACCCTCGCGGCTTCCACACCAAACCAAAACCCTCTCGTCTCCCAATCTTTCTTCTTTATTTTCCATCCCCCGTTTCTTTCTTTCGCTCTTCTTCTTCGGCATCAACGAAATTTTATCCCGTTACTCACCTCCCACTCCTGCAGTGCGAGACTCGTTGTAATTAATAAATAATATGTCTGCTCTCGTGTACAAAGTACTCGGACGATTTACTCTTTGAAATTCTTTTCTTCTGCCGACGCTTCGCGATTTTCGTAACGAGATTCGACGCGTATTATTCTCGCGATGATGAGGCCGGAGAAATCAAATAATTTTAATAAAATATCGTCATATTTATGCGAATTCTTAAACAAAAAAAATAATTTTTGTTATTTTTTTTTAATAATATACTAATAATTATTATTATTATTAATAATTTTTTTCATTACCGAAAACACCGAAAATCGACACCGGAAACAACGAAAATAAATTTTTTATTTTCTGTATAATCACGGGAATAAAATTTTTTGAAAATTTCCGAAATTTGCGAATTGCAAAAAATTTAACAAATTTACGATTTTCAGGTCTGCAGCATTTGTGGCATTTTTTTTTTTTTTTCGGAGGAGAAACGTTTGAGCAGTTTTACTCACTTGAGGAATGCTTGGTAATCTTCACAGATAACTTCACAGCCCGGCCACTTGCATACCCCGTGACCGTAGAGCGGATGTGCCTTGTCGTTGCATGAAACGTCCAGCGGCTTTTCGTCCAAAGTCGTCGAGCCATTAACGTCCGGCCGACGACTCGATACTATCGAACTCAGGAGACCTTCGAAATTAGAATAAATTTAATTTTTTTTTTTTATTGAAATTTTTTTTTATTTTGAATTTTCAATAGTGTCGACTTTATTTTATTTTTTTTATTTTTTCGTAATTATTTACCATTTAAGCCCGCAGCTGATTTCGGTAGACTGGAGTTCTGCAGACTTTCGCCACCTTCCGACGATTCCGATTTCCACGATGGCAAACCATCGTTTGGCTGCATACCTGTTGAGAATTCTTAACATTTATTTTTCGCCATTTCACACTTTCGATCGAAATTTTTTCATTTTTTTATATCCCAAAATCACGAATTAAAAAAATTAATAAATTTTCACGGAAAGTTTCCCTTAATTTCGTTCCGTGAATCATCGTTTTTTTTTTACCCGAAGAATGATTGTGACCCTGAAGCCCGAAGCTCTGTTGAAGCAAATACTGTCTTTGCGTGATCTGCAACTGTTGAATGATTTGTTGCTGTTGAAGCGCCAATTGTTGTAGCGTTGGCGAAGTTTTTTTCTTATCCGCCGTTTGCATGAGGTGTGACTGTTGTATGACATTAACCTGCAGCTGCTCCTGCAACTGTTGCATATTCTGCTCCAGTTGCTTCCTTCCGAGCTCCGCGAGCTGATGTTGATGCTAAAAAAAAAAAAAAAAAAAAAATTCCATCAGACTTTTGGCTCCGTATTCCATTTTTTTTTTTTTTTTTCGAGACACAAATAGATTCGTCACGAGGCAAAAGTCTCGTCAACAGTCGGGTTTTTTGAAGGGGGTGGCAGGCGGGGGTGGGTGGGGAGAAGCAGATGCAAAAGAATAACGCCTGCGTCTCGACGGTGATGAATAAATCACGAGGGTGCCGCGGCCTCGAGAGGAAGAAGAAGACGAAGAGAAACGAAAAAAAGGGAAGGGAAGAGGAGGGCAAGAGTCGCGGGCGCGGGACACTGTCAGAGTTTTGGCTGAAGAAAGCAGGGGTAGCATTTTATGGGGATACCTCGAAGACAAACAACGAGACACAACGGCTGACGGCGTCGCTTAATTGCCCAACCCATCCTACCATCCGAACAGCCGCCCTTAACCCCCATCCCCACCCGTTTCTCCGCAGTCTTCGTTCCCCGGCTGGTCAGCCCCCTCCTCCCTTCTACTCTTTTCTTCTTCGCCCACGAATTCCAACCCTACGGTTTTTTTTCGCCATCGAGCCTCGGGGAATATTTCAAGACAGAGAATTCGAGAGAACCCCGAACCGTCGACCGTTTATCACATCAGCATAAATAATAAAGAGTAAAACCCTCCCACTCCCGACGGTACGCGCTGAGATACGGGTTTGTTGACGAAGTTAGCGGAGGGATAAACAGAATTTTTTATTTTATTTTATTTTTCCATTTTTACAACACTAAACGTTCGTTTCGCGAGGGTTCCCGATGATTTTAGGGGACAAAAGAAATTCTTTTCTTTTTTCTGCCGAATTTACCATTAATCGTCCCACTCACGAACAGAGTATTGTCGATGAACAGTTTGGATATGAATTTTTTTTTCTTTTAGCAAGATAAATATTTTTTCGAGTTTTCCGAAAGAAATTTCTCGCAAAAGCGACGAAATGTGAAGAATAGAATTTATTCGTAAAATATGGGAAAAAATTAATTACATTTTGTTACGCAAATAACTATCCGCTTAGACTTTTGATTCTTCGTAATTTTTTTTTTTTTTTTAGACGATTTTTATTTAATCCAAAAAATTATTTATTTCGATGTTACGATAATTTTTCGAGTACAAAATAAATTTTGGATACGAGCGCAGCACGTGATGCGTTTCCCGTTCGTAAGAGGGGAAAATGGATCCCACCGTAATTAGTCTTACGAGTACAGTACACGTGATCGCAATAAACCGGACAGCCGGACTATCTAAATATCTGTGGGTACGAGGAGCGACCGCTGAATAAATATTGGATGCTCTCGTGAAAATATATACGCTATATATACGAAGTGGAGATCTTTCCCTCACCCGGGATGCTCTCCGTTATATCCCTTATCCCAACGAGCGAAGAGAGTAGTCGCCTTTGCGGTTCTCTCATCCACCCTAACAGTATGGACCACTACTCAGCTCAGCGGCCTGAGAACCTTATCGTTTTCCTCCTGCGTACCCGTAAATACTGTACTCCGCGCTCCGCACTGCCCTCTAACACGTCCTTACGGATCCCGCATTAAACGAACCGCGTCGATCATCATCCGACAGCCTAATACGGGATCTCGACTGGCGAAAGATAACTCGAAGGATCCTTCAGGATTTTCGGAGAAACAGCAAACAGCGTTGATATCAATCAAAGTTACGCGCGCGATGTATTTACAACTCGAAAAACGTGGACTATCGTCAGCGTCCCGCGCTCAGTCGGATCTTATCGACAAAAATTTATGAATCGAACTTTTTTAACGATGAAACTTTTCTTCGTTCTATGCATACAATATTTTTTCGTATCACGCAAAAAATTATACAAAAATCGATGTTTTGGAGTCTCTTGCGATAATCTTGACTATCGATCATCGAAATAAAAAAAAATCGATATTTTTGGTTTTTCATGCGAAAATCTGACCAAAAAATTCGATTTTTTTAATGAATATTTTTTCTATTAATTTTTTTTATTTATCAATAACATTAATTTTGAATCCAAAAAATGAGATTTTTTTTTGTCATTTTTAGCAAAATGATTGGATGTAACAAATACGAATTGTTGCATAGATATAATAAATAAAAAATTTGAAAAAAAATTGTCTATCTTACGATGTGACAAAACAGCCGAAAAATGTTTAACGCAAAAAAAAAAAAAATACCATAATATTGTGCAACGTGTTGCCGACTCTGAAGGAGTAAGCAGTGTTTGCCGCGTCTATGAGAACGACGAAAAAAAAAAAAAGATGCGAAGGACCTTTTCCCGCGCGCGTTTCGAGAGCCCTCTTCGCTATTCCGGAACCCTCGGGGATTCCGTGAAGAAGTACCCCCCACGTGCCCCGAGCCGTAAGAGTTGGGGTAGTCGCGGTTGATGCCACCGCCGTCGCGCGCGCGAGTATTGTTATCATAACGATATAGTCGAGGGACCGGAGCTGTTTACACAGACCGAGCATCCGCGCCGAGCGCCGGTGCCAAACCCTCTCTAAAAAGCATATACACTAACGGAGAGAAGCCTCGTCAGAGTTCTCGCAGCTTTACTTCCATCCCCGCCGAACCGTTTTGCCGTCCGAACTTCCTACACCCTCCACCCCCTCCCCCCGAAAGAGTTTTCCGCGGCTTAACTCTTTGTACCCCGGTGAAAATGCTAATCCACGAAGTCCCGCTGATTTTGTCACGAATTTTATTGCTCCGTCTTGCAATTTTTTTTGTATAGACATTCGAGACGCGAGAAGGGCGAATTTTTTTTTTTTTTTCTCTTCCGTATAATCATTGACTAAAAATTTCGACCCTCGAGGAGATGTTTCTTATTTGATGCGACATGACCACTTCGTTAAAATATCAATTAATGTACCTTTTTTTTTTTTTTTTTTTTAATAAGAATTTCGATGAAAGCATTCGACAGGCCGCGTTTGGTATAAGTGTTTTCCCAACTGACGCCACGTCGAGGGTACAACGGCAGATGGAACTTTCCCTGTTATGATTATACTTTCAGTAATTAGAATTACTGATTGGACCCGTTGTGAGCGAAGGGTGGACCCGTTGTTAAGGGGGATGGCAATTGGGATACTACTCTCTTCGCGGTGACGAGAATGTACCTTACGGGACTTTTCTTTACTCGGTCAACGAAACGCCGATCGGAAACGATGATTGCGACGAGAGAAGAAAAATAATAACAACGAGAGGAAGGAAAGTGTTTGGCGACACTACGGAGGAGTGGTAAGAATGATTAAAAAAATGTTGAAAAGATCGTTTACTCACGTTCTTCAGGGACGAGAAGTATCCGTAGCGCTCGTGGTTCGATCCATGATCGGCCGACGACTCCTGCAAGAAATAATTCAACTGGAAAATAAAGTTTTGTCGGGTAAAACGAGAATCGAGAGAATCGATTCATTTCAGATATTTCTCATCGTCTTGCAAATGTTTGCGTTCAAAAATCAACGAGAGCGAAGAAAATCGCCAATTTACGATAAAAATCGAATCATAATTTTTTTTTTTACTAATTAGTTGTCGTCAACAATTTTCCATACAGTGAAACAAATTATTAGTTGGATTAATCAATAATTAATTGAGAGAACGGATAAGCGATCGATAGAAACGATTTTTTTTTTCGGTGAAAATAGTTGTCCCAACTTTTTTAATGATCGTTCAAAACAAACAAATTTCGAAAAAAAATTTGAAAAAAGTTTCGAAAAAAAATTTGAAGAAAAATTCAAAATCGGATCGGAGTACGAAATGTTTTATTGAATGGTCGCGACGGAGAAAAAATTTCGAGAAAATGTCTCAAAAAAAAAAAGAAGAAGTTTACCTGATGATGCTGTTGCTGTTGCTGAAGATAAAGGGTATGTTGCTGCATGAAAGACTGCAGCTGGGTGGGGCTGAGTATGTGTTGTTGAAGAAGTTGTTGCATCTGATGGAGGCCACTAGCCGGGCTGAGCATCATCTGCGATGGTGTTTGGGACGGGGGACCCCCAGGTGGTCCTCCCGTCAGTGAACCCTGCGAGGGATTAGGCGGTGAGCCCCGTTGTGGGGCCTGTGGACTCTGTCGTGGACTCGGCTGCGAACCCGGTACACCACCGCCGGAACTCGGTTGTTGCGATTGTTGCGTAATTATCGGTTGCTTTTGCTGGGTCATGGGTGCTGATGTCACTGCGTGCCCAGCGGGACTGAGCTTCCCATTGCTTCGATAATCGATTGTGAGCTCTTGTTGCTGTTGCTGTAGATGCAATTGTTGCTGTTGCTGCTGTTGTTGTTGTTGTTGTTGTTGTTGTTGTTGTTGTTGTTGCTGTTGTTGTTGTTGTTGTTGGTGGTGGTGGTGGTGTTGTTGATGCTGTTGATCGTTGTCCGCTATACCTTCACCTCTATCCCTGCAATGCTGTTGCCTATCCCTATCGCGAGTCTCCCGTTCCCACGTTGATTCTCTGGCCTGTTGCTGCTTCAGGGCTGCGTACAGTGTTGACGCCTGCAAAATGTAACAAAACACCGAAACCGACAATGTTAGATTGATTTATCTACGCAGATAGATCAAAGGAATCGATTTTTTTCATGCCTTATGTTGGTTTCAACGATTACGAATAAATAGATCGCGATTTGATGCGAATAGTCAAAAAATTGATCGAGATACAGAGACGTTTTGTTGATGACTTGTTGATCACATCAATTTTAAACACAAGAAATTCAAGTATGTTTTTAAATACTCGCGATTTTTGTCTTCGTATTTAGGTTGAGTGTTGTGTGACGGATACGGATTTTTTTATTGAATATTAAATAAAGGATTGTCATCAATCATACGAATTGAATGTTTTTGTAGACGGAAAGCACTGAGAACAATGATGCGCTGAAGCAGTGTTTGTATGCTATTATTTTTTTTTATTATCTATTTGATTATAATAATACGTTCTGTTCTGTTTTTTTTTATCCAAAAATATGAAATAAAAATCATTTTTCAAAAATTAAAATAATTTGCAAAGTGTGATTATCAAAAAAAAAAATTGTTGATAATACAATTGATGTATTGATGTATTATGTGTTTGTTTTAAAAGCGAAATCGATTCGAAACCGCATCAGCGTAGTTCCGAAAAGGGAACGACGAGTAGAGCCGATTCGCGGAATCAAAATGGTAATAATAGGTCCGTTAATGAATTCCCTTTAGCCGGTTATACAATCGTCGGGCCTTAAACTCTCATCTCACGTCCCCACGTATTTCGAACAATATTGATCTTGTCTAATGGTGTTCGAGGAGCGGGTTTGTTGCCGACGTTGAGAGAGACCTTCGCAGCCTATCCGTTATAACATCGAGTTGGTATGTATGAAGGTATAAAGTTCTAAAACGCCCCGAACCCCCTTTCGCCGCCCCCTCTGCACCCGAACTGGATGCCGCCTCCCGTTTATCCTTGGGGAGCCCATTGGAACCATTGCGCAATCCAAGTATTATAACCAACCGATGAAAACTCCCGCTTTCTCTCGTTCTCGCGTTGTCTGACTTTACATTGCTAACGCAGCGCCCTCGCATATAACCACCCCTCGCCCTCCCCACGCCATCTCCCGGCAGTCTTCTGTTTACACACTAACGAGGATTTGTTTTATCAACTTCATACACTACCCAAATCGAGTAGATTTTACAGTGTAACTCCGCGCAAAGCGACGATAAAGATAAAAGAAATTGTTGGATGAAGACGTGCAGGAAAATCGAGTGAATCAGAATTGCGTTACAAGAAACCCGAAAAATCGAAGAAAACTACGAAAAGTACCATAAAGAAGGCGCACTTCGAAGCCATATCCTTATTCGTTCCAGAAACGGATGACGAACGAAGTCGGATGACATCAACTTTGGAGCGGAAAGCCCGCTTCCGTAAGATCGGATGGTAACCCACCATCTTACTTTCTCGGAAGCTTTTATTCCACCAATCGCTACCAGCGCAACTCCTACCGATAGTCGAAGACGAATTTTTGCATCGTCGAATTCTCGTTCGACGAGACAAATTTGCGTGTTCGACGAGTCGTGCAGTTTGCCAACGACGAAGACGACGGAAGTGGTTTCCCGTTCTTCGCGTTCGAAGTTTCGTACGTTTTTTGGTACCAGAAACAGAAGCGCGCGGCATCTGGTGTATGTGTGGTCTCTTCGTTCGTGTATATGTATGAATGGACGTGTATGCGTGTCTTTCTCGTTTTCCTCTGCAACCCCCCCTTTCCCCGCCGCCCTTCCCTCCCCGCAACTTCGTCGGTTCCTTCTGTCTTTCTCTCCCCAGTCGACCTGACTCTTTCGCGAATCCGGCACGCCACCGAGTCCTATGCTAATCTTATTTGTGTACGATTACGTATGTTTATAACATGCAAAGAAATTCCTGGGCGTGCGTTATCAGTGTTTAGTCAGGAGCGTCAGCGCGTACATTTTCGTTGCCGACTACGGGGGTATCTCTGAGGCTTTTGCTTTCTCGCTCTTTTTTTTTCTTCTTCTTCCCATTCTATTCTCTCGGTCGTGTCTTTCGCGCTCTCGTCGTTTTGTTTTTCCATTTCTTTCGTCCGTCGAGTTCGCCGAGGAACGAGTTAAATAAATTCTTGTCGCTAGATGAACTCAAATGGAGAAACGGGAAAACGACGTGATGGAGGCGCGTGTTTGGTGTCGGGGAAGAAAAACATCGGAAGGCGAAACCCGAAGGACATTTAAGGGTAGTTTTTTGCGCGGTCCGCAACTCGCTTTGGATTCTTAGCTCGAGTTCACTAATGGTACCTGACAATTCGTCTTTAAATTCGTAATTTAACTTTTGTTTTTACGATCTTTTGGGGTTAATAACAATGGCATTTTTCCGTAAAAAACAATGTCAGAATTAGATTGACTTAAAAAAAAAAAAAAAAAAAACAAGCAGTTCTCTTCCGGGTGACCGTTAGAGGGTTAATCCGCTCAAGACGTCCCGTCTAGTCACCGCGAGCCACAAAGTTCCGCATCTCGAATCTTTTAATTTGCTAATTAATACCAAGACCCCTGAGAATTATTCCCCTCGGCAGGGTAATTTCTATTGGGTTGGTCCTGCAAGACGGCAAAGTTTCGTTGCGAAAGGGACCGTTGGCCGTTCCCGAAGGAACGTCTTCGGCGCTCTCCAGAGGGCTTCCGAATGAAAATTACGAGACTCCCGTGTGTACACTGGAAAGGGACGACCAAAAAAAAAAAAGTGAGCCGAGAAGAAAAAGGAGAAATCGAGAAGGCAAGCGGTCCGTTTTTGAGGGCACGTTATGCAAAGGGCCCCCAAGTCGTAGAGGAAAGACAAAAAAGTCGAGCCGACGTTTGAGTGCCATTGGCCAACAGATAAGACGAACAAAAACCAACGAGGCTGAGAAGAGGTCGTAGAAAAAGAAGACGAAGAAGTAGATGAAGAACGCGGTCCTAAGACTGTCTTAAGAAAAGGTTAAATATAAAGGTCGATGCGAGTCTGTTGTTGGCTGTTCAGATTTCTTCAGCGGTTATCTTTCGGCATACCAACGTATACGAGCTTATATAGGGCGAAGATCTTGAGTCGAACCCCAAGGAAAGCGTTCCTCTTGCACTCTTTACCATCGCCGACCGTCTTCTTCTCCATCGTCCCGTTCTCATCCCTCTTATTTGAATCCCAAGGACTCCATCGAATTCACGAAGCTCTCGCGGTACTCCTTACCGAGACCGAAGGTTGGGAAACCGACGAAAGCTTCATATCTTTTATATATTAGAAATTCTCAAACCACCCCTCCCGGAGGTCTTGAAACGCCAGTCTCCCACTTGGCCAACTTCTGCTTGCCTCATTCTACCGCTGTTTACTGTTTGGATTTATTCGCTCGTAGCTTCGCTTCTCCCCCCCCCCCCCCGCTTACCCACCCCCAACCCATCCTCCACCCCCTTCCCCCTAAAAAAACGGTACGAGCAACTCGTACGTTGTATATGAGCGAAAGAGCTTTTCCTTGCAGGAATATGTACTCTTAACCTTCATCCCTTCTCTCACCCCTCTTTATACCCATCGTCATCCCCGATGGTCCTTCACATTGTGTATACAGAAATGCCTTCAATTGCCTGTTCACCGCGGCAACGCAAACCCGTCTCTTCTTCTTTTGCCCTGAAAAGTGTTTACGACTACGAGGATTGTGGATTTTACTGCCATTCAGTTTCTCGGATACATGATTCACCGTAGGCATTCGCAGTTTATACGCTCGAACATTCCTACTTATCGGCACTGCGTTGCTTTTTATCACTTCTTCAAAACGCACGCTTTTGCGATGACTGTTTTTTTTTTAGTTTTAATTCGTGACTACGTGTGAGTTATCGCCATTCGGTGTCACGTACGGCGGATTGGGAGAGGTCGAGAACGATAGGGTGAAAGGTTTTTCAGCACGAATTCGTATGATGACACGATGACCCATATTGATCTCTCGTCCGCGCATTCACATAAATTTGTCATAGTTTAACTTTGTCTCGTGTGCGGAACACTCTTTCCGAGTTAGTAAAAGCGGAAATTAACATTTTGACAACTATCTTCGACAGAAAAGTGGACAATTCGGGAAAAGCTGAACCTAATTTCACTTATAATGGTTTGAGGAAAGCGAATAACAGTATATAAAAAGCGAACCCACTCTATTGAAGCCGTTTTTTGATCAATTAAATGATCATCAGGTTTTTGCCGAAATGTCCATTTTTCACTTCAATTTTTACAGTCAATTTTTACTTTACAGTGCAATCTCCGTATTCTTAAATCGACGGGACCGGAAATGCTCCCGTTTCTGCATTTCCCCTATCGTCCTTACTTCCGGTTAGTTGCTGCGAATAGGAGTAATGAGGGGTATTCGTAGAATGGACTCAGGGGAAATGCAGTTACGGGAAATCGTTACCATGGTAACGAGTCAAAATAACGGAGCGGTTAAGTTAAGAGGAGTTAAGAATACGGAGCTTTTACTGTATTGTGTTACGCCGTGCCGCGGATCATCCATCAGCGAATTTGGCATATTGCTGTGGCGTTTTGATCAAAAATATAACAGCGTGAAGTCGAAGAGCGTCAGGAAAGAGAGATCAATGCTAGAAATGAGAATGAGGGGCGGTATGTGTCTGATTTGTCGTTTAGTATTCATGGAGCCACAGGCCAATCAGTACCTTCCACGTCGAATTCTTCAACTTCCGCGCGCACCCACCACCATCGTCTCTTGTTGACGTTTGTTATAATATTTTAATATTAAATCGCGTTACATTCAGTCATGCGCTCGCATAATCAGGCGTTGTTCGTCAGGAATTTGCGGGGGTGCGTGTGTCGACAAAAACAGTGAGACGTAGAAATGCAAACGACAATTTTTGGGGATGGCGTTGGAGTATTTGGCATTCCGAACCCCATGACAACCGATTCCACGGAGAAATGTGGAACACAAATTTGTCCGAAAACGGAAAAATGTTTATTGATCAATTTTGCCATTTTCGGCATATGGCCATTTTGTTCCGTTCGGCCGTAAATCCACAAGCTCACGACTGCTGCTCATTCCATACCAATTGCTGCAGAATCGGATCGAGAAGGCCTAATCCATCAATGCAATACGGCATAAATCGCGTCCATAAAATCTTAATGCGGAAAAAAAAAAGACGCAAATGACCATCGCTGATGGACCAATCGACGTGAAACCAAAGTTCGAACTTCGCGGATAATCCCACTGACAGCGAGTATCGCTGAGGTCGCCAATCGTGCTAAAAGTCGCGTTGATGTCGTTGTCAACGAGTCACGAGACAGAAGTCCGCGATTTCGCGGACGCCTATGCGGCGCGGATAGCCACGAGAGAGCCCTTCTGAAAGGATGTGCAATATTGAAAGGAATTAACGATTCCGCGAGCGTCGACTCGTTCTCGTTCGATGGGACTTCTCTCTGTCTACCCGTCCGGTTCTCTGGGGTTGACGATGGTGGTTTCTCCCGTCTGCAGGGGAGAATGACCGCCGACGGAGGAACAGAAGGGTTGAAAGAGGGTGGTTAGGCGGGCCGATTGGGGATGCAGCGAGAAAGCAGGCAGGCATCGGGCATTAGTGACCATTTGGAAAATGGCTCGAGCGCAGATCTGGACGGAACACGTTCTGTATGGAATGCACGATATGGTCATTGGCGCCGTAAAATTGATTCACCCTCCGAAGAAAATTGCATAAAAGACACACCGGTAGGAAAGAGATGGGGTTGAAATGCCAATCATTGTACCGTTTATCGTAGACCTTGCAGTGACCTTTCTGACCCCTCGGTTCTCTTCCCCCTGCAATTCCTATTCCACTGTCTCCACCACCGTCTGCTGATACCGCCTCATTATTGAATCATCGCTGACGGCAACTGTTTCCATATTATAAATAAGCTGGTGATTGGATCATCAGGCAATCAAAAGCTATCTTAAATATTGTGATCAGAATAGAAGATGGACGGTGATGACATATCAAGGAAAGTATCCGAAGGATTTACAGAAAGTATTTTAGGCGTCTCATCAATTGTCAGGTTGACTTCTGATTGCGAAATTGTCCGTATGGCGCATTGCACTATTTCCGGTATTCGATTTCGCAGCAGCATCGGGAGCCTTTCGCTCGTTGGACATTAATGTTTGCACTTCTGGCGTGTTACCCTCTTCGCAACCGCAAGTGCGTTTTCCCCGAGCTGTCGATCGTCGGCGTTTAATCATTCAAGAGATCTCGACGTCGACGATGTCTCCTCTTTCCCCGCCTTCACATCAACATTCACCTCGACGTCAATTTCTCTCCGGGAACCTACTCTTTCGTTCCGTCGCTGTTTGGTCGAATTTTTTTAGAACTTTTGCTTTGTTTTTTTTTTCTGTGCGCTTCGGTGCATCGGCCAATCGATGAGACCAAACCGCAGCATCTTTTGCATCTTTTAGGCGTCCAGTGAGAAACTCACTTCAAGACCAATTAAACAGCTCGAAAACGGACGGTGACAATCCGTACGCTGCAGGTAAACCAAAAACGCTGAATCTGTCTATCGGACACCTATTTTTCTTCTCCGGTACCAACTTGATCGGTACTTTTCACTAATCTCCATACGCTAAATGACGGAACTTTATACGCAAATATGGAGATTCATTAGGACAAAAAAATTATTAAAAAAATTTTCAAAAAATTCTGCATTAATTTCCGGTTATCATCAGAAAATTTTACTTCCAAAGGTACAAAATTGATTCGCTACTATATATCTTGAAAAAAATCGGCAGGAGGCCAATTTCATAATTCAATAATTAAAAATGGTTCCCATAGCGAATAATTTGCAAAACAGAACTTCCGGTTATCGTAGCAAAAGTTTACCGATTTTTCGTGAAAATCAACTTCAACGGGGTCCTCTGTTCACTCGAATAAAGGATAAACAAATGCGGAGAATTAAATTGCAAGTCGCATCACGAATTACGAGTTAATGTTGAGGCACAGAGGAAAGCTTGGTGAATGGTATAAAAAACGGGTCCATCCCTCGGCGAGAAACGTCGAAAAGCAGAGCCCGCGCCTCGACAAAAACACGTGAAAACGTATGAGGATTGGTTGTATGAGTAAATTCGCTTACGGAAACACCGAGTGTATGGTCTCTCTGAGACAAAAGAGTGGGTTGACATTATGCAAGGTAAACCTCGACCGCCACCGGGCGGGAGAGGGGAAAACTCTCACCACTCTCGTAGATATCCTTGGTGCTCAGTGTGTCTCTCCGGCACTGTGTGTACAAGAATTAACGCATAGAGGTGGGATTGTCGCAGCTGGCCAGGCGAGATACAGAAGGTCGGTTTGGCGACCAGCGTACGCGTATAGCTATATACATATACCTATGTATAAGGTACAACGTTGTAGGGCCTGAAGCCCGTTTGGTTCTGTCCGCACAACGCAGGAATCGGGGGTGCAGGCCAGCGAGAATCCGACGCACCCCTCTCTCATGGGGGAGGGTAGGGAATCCCTCATCCCTTTACAACAAGCTGCCAGAACAAGCTTTTCGCAAGGGCGGAGAAGGATGACGAGGTGAGATGGGGGTGAAACGGATACAACAGGGAACGAGGAATATACAGCGGGTGCATCGGAGAGAGTAATTTTGGCATTCTGCGGGTTTGCTTACACCCCCTCCCCTCCTCCTCCTCCTCCCCAAACCACCCCCTTCGCCCCCTTGAGCTATACGTACGGTTCAACGATTTCCGCGAGCGTAACCTTGCGTATCCCGCGGGGAAAACGATACCGTGACGAGACTCTCATGCAAATTTTCGCGACCTTGATATGTTTCGTACGATTTGTCGATTGAGTCGTGAAAAATATCGATGATAAATCGACGTTATTAAGATTAGGGGGGTGCGGTTTTCATTGCGCTCGAGGGTACGAGTATATTAACTAATAAGAATTTCGGAGATGAATACTGCGAACGGGAAAAAAGATGGAGGAGAAAGAAAGTGCGTAATGAAAAAATAATATAAACACGAGATGGAGAAAGTGTGTAGTTATGTTTTTACAGCCCTCTGCCGTAACTCCCAACCCCTGCGCGGAAGTTACTCATAGCTTTCTTATATACTGCGGTATCATTCTTTTACGCGATGTTGTATTTTTCCACCCCTTGAGACGCGCGAATCTCTCTCATAGCGTCTCGGTATTTCGTCCTTTGCCTGCGGGCACTTGGATACGAGGATATGAAATTGACGAAGTATCTGTTTCGGTGCGGTTGTGAGGAGTCTATGGGTAATACTGATGGAAACGGATAATCAACGACTTATTTTTTAGATCACGAATTTTTTTTAGATTTTTTTTTAGAAATCGTCAAAAAATGTTATTCAAGTTGTGAATATCTAAAAAAAAAAGTCTGATAAATGAGTAATTTTTTTTTATTACGGAGATTTCGGGCGTTGATTTTCGAGAAACGTTTTTTTTATTTTACGTATTTTATATGAACTCGACGAATGGTCTGTGTTTTAAAAATTGAAAACGAAATAAAAAAAAAATATCCACAAATTTTATTAATTTTTGAATTTGATTAATTATCAGTTAATTTCTTTAATTTGTAACTTTTTTAGTGCCGTTGTGTTTATCACCAATTGGCTAAAGTTTTGTATCTTCATTTACGTTTAATTTTATTTGTTTAATTATTCGCAGTCCTCCTCATTGCAAAAACTCTGAAAGTGAAGATCTTTCAATATAATTATCGACTCGAGTCCGCGTTACCGGCGGAGTACCCTTCACAGTGAAATTTCTCCTTTACCTCAAACAACTGTACAACGCGCCTCGACCCTTTGAATTTTTCCGTACCAAACAGCCACTGCATAACCGGGACGGTTGGTGTACCACAAAGTCGTTAATGAAAATCAAACAACGGAAAAATTATACGTTCACTTTAGCCTGTGTTAACTCCCTTTCTTTCTATCTCATTCGCACGCTTCTTCCTACTCGTCGCCGTCGTCCTTTTCTTCTTCTTTTTCTTTCTCGCCGAAAGCTCCGTCCGCTCTCGGCGCGATGGCCGCGTGAAAATTTTCTCGTGAGTTCGGGCAAAATCTCCGGCGTTTCAGCCTTAATCAGCCTTTTTGCTTTCGTTGCACAAAACTCCTCTGCACAGCTTCTCCTCGACGGTCGGACTCGAGGAGCGCTCTGTCGGCGTTTCTTCTTTTCCCCACTTTCTCGCTTCCCTTCCATTTCTTTTTGCCGTTCAT